>JAKSZP010005835.1:0-55794 GCA_022478985.1 Massospora cicadina | reverse complement strand
AGTTGCAACAATTATGGCTATCAAGTACTCAAGGCACACAAGAATGTGGCTCTGGTGCAGTTTTCCGGTGGGGGTGCTCTTCCTTTGGAAAAAGAAAAGGGTAATGTAAGTCCCGGGGAACATCCCCTGGCTCTTCATTGGGCCATATTTCCCGTTCCCAAGTAAAAAGACACTGATGAGGATGGTGGTGCCCCTCGTTACTCAGGGCGATCTTGCTCACATAGTAGATGACCGATGGGTAACAGTTCTTCTGCTTCAGATCCCGCCCCCAGTACCCACACTCACCTCAGCAGAACTGTTGCAGGGAATCAGCAAAATCTGCACCAAGCTGGCTGATGACTGAATCTCAAATGGCTGGAAAGGCATGAAGACTGAGGTATCAGCCAGAACACCCAATGGTTACAATTCAATCAATGTGCTGATAGAACTAACATCAGGCGCCATCAACGAGGGTTTGAAGCCCTCTGTTGGCAAAGTCGGGCATTGTGGCTGATGTGATGCCATTGACCAAATGAACAATTCTTTGACCAAGCGCGGGTGGGTTGGGCATCCCAAACCCGTTCCCAACCAAATGGACCCATCCCTATGTGGGGTGTCCTTGGGGGATTCCCGCCACTCATTGGGCTAAACGCCATCATGCCAACCATCAGAAATGTAGCTGAACCCCAGTTCAGATGTTTGAGGTTGAACTGACAGTGACTTGGCCCACCGCCAAATTTTGTGATTTAAGTTCTTAAGGAACAAACCCGCCCATTCCTGAACAATTTGATGGTTAGGTCAAAATTGCAGGACCTGATCCTGACTTGTCACTACCCCAATCAACTATTATCTAATCATTTGCATAGCACTGAGAAAATTGTTGGTCGATTTTCTTTCTTTTCCTTTAAATAGAATTTTATTAAAAAACTAAACAAATTATATTATTTCTTCCAACTGCATCCCTGATGGCATTTCCCTGGTGGCCTGTCAGTCCATATACTGGTGGGCTCTACCAGTACTCTTGGTCGCTATGGCCCCCTCCATTGTCAATTGGGTTCAATGAGTCCAATATTTTTGGCTCTACAACCCCATGATCCTTAACTTATGGCAGCAATACATGGGGATATTGTGGCTGTATGTCCACCAGTTGCAAGAGAGAATCCATCCCCTTGCCATCCCGGTTGAAATGGCACCATATACCGAGGTTCTTATTGAGACTTTCTCAGTTATTCCATCCCCTGCAGCAAGACCCTTGGGTCAGGAGTGGGTTCAGTGTGGTTCATCGTCAAGATCATTCTCATCCATGTTGCTGCACCAACGTTTCATCATTTTCCAATGCCTGGATCCATATCAAGTTGTCCAGTTGGTAATGCCTCTGACATTCTGGCTTATTAATTGGGTGCTTACGCATCCCAACTGGCAGGCCAGTCTAAACTTATTCTGCCATTTCTATGACACTTAACAAAAAGAATATATAATAAAGAATTTCATTTGTTTCAGGTGCTTGAAAGAATTACTACTGTAACTTCACTAAAAGCTATACCCTATTGTTATTTCGCTCTTGCTTCTTTATAATATATAGATTTACCACTGAGAAAAAAACCAATATTTTACCTAAGTCTATAAATTCCTAAAGTCCTTGGTAGAAACATAAACTCCTTTTAGAAATTCAAAAAAAACATACTTAAAAATGTTTTTTTGTTTATCACTGTGAAGATAGGTCAAAAAGAAGTTTTGTCTTAGATAGTTAATTGGCTTTGAGCTTTGGTAAATCACTTTTTGTCTATTTTTTTTGCATAAAAATGACATCATTTATTGTCAAGCTTTTAACCAGAATATGGTACAATATGTTCTCAAACCAGTATCTTTTATTGGGCGTAGTTTAAAACTTACCTGGTTTTAATGTTTTTAAATTTTTATCTTGGAAGTCCTAAATTAACATTTGTTTTTTATTTAGCTCATTGGTTATAGCTATTTAAATTAATAGACTTATTAAAAGTATTAGACTGAAATGTCAATCACTTTTAATTCTACTAGAAATAGCATACGTAATTGCCACAACTTATAAAAATCTTAAATAAGTTCCAGTCAAACACATACTGAAACCTATAAGTTGACGTTTATCCCTTATTTTAATTTTTGGCAAATATTGCCAAGACTAATTAATAGATGATCATTTGATTGCCATTTTCAACTAGATATATCCCCTAGTTGCCCTCAATAAGATAACATGTCTTTTATATAATTTACTGTTAGTTTTTCTTGATCCTATTGTTATGCAATAGTTGCATGAAGTAATTTTTAATAAAGGTTCTCTTGTTCTTTCAAGCTGTTCACTTTTTGGCTCAGATTGCGCTTCCTATTGGCAAAAAGTGAAGCATCTTTATTTTATAAAAAACTATGATTTTTGCAGTCTTTTCTTTACAACAAGTAATGCTCACTAAAGTGGGTATCTGGGCTGGATTATCATATGGCGAGTTTTTCACACTATGAGTGTTGAGTCATCTGGCGTAGAAGCAGGGCCAAATGAGGCATGGGCACATAATGGAATCTTTGACATGAAGAACAGATTAATTCTCTAGTAGAACTTTAAAACAATCTATGCTAATAAAAATTTTTCAACCAACTAAGGAGTCTTAAAAGACTTGTCTTAAAACCCATAAGATGAAGACACAGGAAGTTGAATTAAAAGAAAAGGGGAGAGAAAATTTTAGCGCAGTTATCCAGAATGGAGTTAATTAAAAATTACCGCCAATGAAAAAACAATATAGATTGAAATAAGTGACAGTCTTTAAAAGGATAGCATCCTCAAGGTATTGACTACCATTCAAAAACAAATAGAATATATCAGCAACGATTATCATATAATTGATAAATTCAGACCATTTCCAAAGCTTACTAAACCTGAAAAATCTATTGTTCCTGAATATATAAAGCTTTAGGAAATGACAATGGTGGGATGTGGTGATAGTCATAAGGCAATAACTACAATTATTTGTCTATATATGGAGAATTAAAACCTTGTCTTACCAAGAGCAACTACAAATGATTGGACCTAAAATGAGCTAAAGAATTCCATTGTGTGTGAATTTGGTGGCTCAGAGAGCATGACAAACTGAAAATAAGATTTCAGATTGTATTATGTTTAAAAAATGATAAACCCATATATGCCTTTTTGAATAAGTTCTATCAGAAACTTAAAATTCTCACTGGGGTAAGAGCGCTATATGATTTTGACGCACACATTGCGATGAAGTCAGCACTCTATCCCTATAAATAATTAAATCAGCCATTATCACAACCTTAAATTCTAGTACCAAGACTCCACAAATGATAAATGTCTACTCATCTGTGGAACAACTTTTGAGTTTCCAACAAGTTCTAAAAACGCTAGTAATATAATGAAGATTGCCAAAAAAATAAAAATTGCAATTTCCCTTATTAACAATATGGTTAGGATGGCCACATTGCAAAGTTCTTGAGAGTAAAAAGATCAAAGGGTAATGTCAACATGGTTTTCCATAATAACAAGATTAACCAAGAGACTTATCAAGGAAGTGCCATGCAGAATAGACAAGGAACAGTATGATTTTGCCTATGCTTAAGTTCTACTTTTTTAAAAAAAGCAGCTGAGCCTTTAATTGATAGAGTTATGCAGCCTTATGTGAAGCAGCCCCAGGAAAATCAGATGAACTGGAGCAGGACAATTTTGCATTGGTATCTGTTAACAGATCGATTCTGATGACTAATATTAAGGTGAAACCCCAATAAAAAAATAACTTTAGTAAGCACTTGATTCAGCCAACGATGTTTCTATTTGCATATAAATAGTATTTTAAGATAAACCAATAATACATATACAGACATTATGATAAATTGTTTAAAGGTTTTAGAAATGATCAACAATTGGGCTCCAATCAACATTGTCTATATAAAATCAGTGTAAATTTTAAGCTCACACCAGATCTAGCCCATAATAAAGTTTATGGGACTGCAGCCCTACAAAATGACACCTCTAAGGGAGCCTTCAGTGCTTATCCTTTACGGTTTGGTTCAACTATTATCACACAATGGCATTTGTTTTATCAACCCAAAAGTACAAAAGTTCTTAACATGCACTGACTTCATGAAATAATATGGGGTTTAGTGTGATTTTAAAGAAGACACTATCAAGATTTTAGTGCAAATTTTACCTCTGCTTTATATTCAAAAGGGATGATCCACCCCAAATTTTGGAGAAATTAACTACATCAATCTAGTATATGTTTATGAAATCATCCTAGTTTGGTATCTCCAGATTGGGACAATGTTCTAAATATCCACTTGATAAAATTGAGGGGTGCCAGGGATTTAGTTAATGGTGCGAAGGCCAATTATAGTTATTTCCAAAGAGCAGTGCATTGTGTTAACCAGACTTATAATGAGTTTATGAATATCTTATGCTAAAATCTATGAACCATGGAAGAAAGCTAGAACCAAACCATATGTTGCACATGGGGTTCTTTTAATTGGTCATATTTAATATTGGGATTTTTCTGATTTCTTTTGTTCCCAAAACTTTTACCCCAAATATCCACTGATAATATTGGAGGGGAAATGCAATGAATATAATCTTATCAAGTCTAACAAGAATGATCACGCTTATCCCAATCAGGTGATATCAGAGATTTTATTGGTCAGCAATTGATAAGATCTGATAAACCCTAGACTACTTCTAGACCTATAGATATTTAATCCTTTTGATAATACAAGATAAGTCTATTTTACAACCTTATATCTACTATCTTTCATATCTTTTTGGAGATTCCGTAAAGTAACTTTGAGACTTACTTATATATTTCAGAAGTGCAATTTGAAACTTCAAAAAGTGGTGCTTACTATAAGGGACTCTCTGAGGTAATCACTTTTGAAAACGTCAATCACCAAGATGGATTCTTTTTTTTGCTTGAAGAGTCTCAAAATCATAAGCAAGGCAGTATTTTATGATGGGTCCGTTCACCTAGAACTGGAATTCAAAGGGTACCATCTACGTTGGAACTCCAGGCTAACTTAGAGCTTTATGGTCCCAATTTTAGCTTTATTGTGAATTTGAAATACAGCCTGAGATTTTGAAAAACGTCATTAATCAGATGCTTGATGGGGTTTTAATTTTTGGAATTCATTCTACTTGATCTCAGACTAATGCTGTACCCTCTACGATGAGGGATTTATATCAAACTTCTCAACTGCCAAGGATTTTACCTAGCAATATTTACACCACTTTGTTCACGCTACTTTATCACACTTATCACAAGTATTAGAAATGCATCATCAAGGGGTGCTTAATATAAGAAGGATTCCAATCTTGGATAATTATGTTTCTGAGTTCTTCAACTCTGTCTCTTAGTTTAATAAAGATAATTGTAACGCCATTACTAGTAAACAAAATCTTCTTAATGCAGTGCAACAACTTGTTCAGTTTGATCACATAATATATAGCTTTGTTGACTCGCAGTTAATGAAGAAAGTCCAGGAAATTCAGGTTGACTGAGAGATACTTTTTCCAGACTCTCTAATCATAATCAATGATGGAAGAGGAAATTAAAAATTACCTCTTCCAATTGGAGCAAATGTACACTGGAATTTAATTTCAAGTTAGCGAAGTAGGAAAAACTCAGGAACTATGGAGTCAGGGGGAACAAGGTCCTTCAGGTGTTGAAGGACCTCGTGGGCTACCTGGGGGTGAAGGGCTACGTGGACCTATTGGTGATGATAAACCTCGTGGACCCCCTGGCGCTAATGGGCATCCAGGATCCCTTCCGCAGGCTGACACTTTTTTATCATGATTGAACAATTGCATGAGCAGAATCATAAAGTTGCCAAGGAGTGTAATTTAACTCTCAATGGGGTACCTATGGATCCCCTGTTGTCACTTCAATCCTTATATGATAAATTGAATAATCTGGGTAAATGGGCAAAGGATACTGACATCCTGCTACAGGACTGTGAATCTAAAGGGGATATGCTTTAAACGATGATTAAAACTTTGGAACTTAAATACCATGCTCAGCAGGAGCAAATTATTGAGTTATCTCGCAGATTGGACAAAAAATTGGGGCATTCTGATCTAAATCGTCAGATTAATGGAATTTGTACCAAAGCAGCTGGTTCATATCCTCAATATTCTTCCCAAGCTGCTTACTCTAAATCTTACGTCTCCACTCAATTGGAACAACCTGGAGTGCATGCTTTAACAGCCAATGCTCTTATGAGTTTTAAACTGTATTCAAGGATAAGTATTCTCCTGTGGAAGGCAGTATCATCTCCTTCCTCTATTTATATGAGAAGGCTCTGAGTGAGGCCATGGACCATCAAAAAATGAATTATTTACCAATTTACCTTACTTGTTTTAGCCAAGATATCATGGTACCTCATTTTATGACTTGTTCTACTTGGTCTCCGGCTAAAGAAGCATTGATAAAAGAATTTGGGAGTGAACAAATCTTATCCTCTCAGAAACATGTTACTATGGGTATACAGCCCCATTAAAATGAAACTACGAAGGACTTCACCTAACAATTTCATTGGAGGCTCATACTTTGGTAGCATGTGGCCAATTGAATTTGGACGGTGCAATTACTGCTGTTATTTCTGCTTTTACTTCTAGGACTCAGATGCAAGTCTACCTTATTAGCATAAAAAAGAACTTCAAAAATATTTTAGACATAAAGGAGACCTTGTTTGAGTTGCCACCTCAATTAACTGAAAAAACCCCAAATTTATGACTCTTCAAGACCCAGTCATCCTAAATTATATGCAGTGCCTGAAAATGCTAAAGCTATTCAGTGTAATTATTGTCACCAAAAACTTCCATACAGAAGACCGCTCTTATAAAAAGGAAACTGATGAAAAAGAAGAAAAATAGGACAAAACCAATAATTTTTACCTTCTTTGTAATGATATGAGTATGCATCAGGAACACCAAAAACATGTAGAGTATAATTAAGATGAACATTTTTCCTATTCCTTGCCCTCCTTGTTGGCTTTACCCTCTCAGTAAGGAATTATATTCACCCATATTGATTTTTGAGTGAATCAAATCAAGGCTAAAGCTATTATTAACACTAAATCTACTGTGAATGTAGACTTAAAATATATAAAGCGGTTTATTTAGCACCCTATATCTCATTATAAAAAATACAGCACTGCAGGACCTCAGAGTACTCGATCAGTTGAAATTTTTCATCACTCCTTTTAAAATTGAGAATTTAACTTTTATGGTATCTGCAAGCGTCTTTATAATTTAATTTATGACTTTTCTTAGGGACTCAAATTCTTTACAGGAATTTGATGGTTTTATTAATTACCCTGACTCTTCTCTATCCCTTTTTGGGGTATAGGGTTCCATTGCTTTTATCTGAACATGATCATAATCAACATACTTGACGTCAGGTATGTCTGTTAGAGGGATCAAAGAGGTCCTATTTCATTCAGTATCATGTTAAAGATCCTTGAGTAAAATTATCCCCTAAACGGCTGACATAGAAGAAGGCATGCCTATTTTCTCTCCTGAGATTGTGATTATTCCGCCAAAATTTCAGGTTATTGTCAATAAATTTTACCTTTTTCTATTCCTAAGGGCCATTTATTATAAGTCCAAGACATTTCAAACCCTTCTGCTAAAGAGATCTTGCTTTGTCCTGGGGTATTGAAGTATGCATATTCTGGCACATTACCTGTTTTATTTGAAAACCTTACAAATGAACCAAAAATGGTAGATTGAAAAAATTTAATAGCCTATGTTAAACTTTGCCCTCATCTCAAATTTATAACGTTAAACTTTTGGAAGCCTTAAAGACTTTGGGCTGGTATCCAATCAAGAGATTCTTACTGTGGGACTTGCAATAGGGAAACACCTTACTAAAGAACGTGAGAAACAAGTACTTCAATTATTGGAAGAATACTCTGAGACAACTGCTAAGCATACTTATGATTTTGGTAAAAGGAAGTGAGTAATGCATACAGTTGAAACTGGAGTTCACCCTCATTTTTTGCCAAACCCTATTTTAAGTTAAAAGTGGAGGAAGCACAGGGCACCAAATAATTACAGCAACTATTGGAGTCTGGGATAAAACCCCCCAATAGTCCTTGGACCTCATCTCTTTTAACGGTGAAAAAGAAGAATGTCTCACATTGGGTAATTATGGATTATCACAGGTTAAACATGATTACTCATCGAGATAGCTACTCTTTACCAAGGATTGATGATTCCCTCCAGGAATTTGCTGGCTCAACCTATTTTTCAGCAATGGACTTAGCCAGAGGGTACTGGCAAATCAAATTAGCACTGGAAGACCAAGTTAATGTGCCCTAATATCTAGTGAGGTCTTATTTGAACCACCCGTTTGCCACAAGGATTGAGCAACGCACAAGCATCATTCCAAAGGGCCATGGATGGTATGTTAAGGGATTTAAAGCTGACCTGTGTTCTGGTATATTTGAATGATATTACTGTGTTTTCAAAAACATTTGCTGAGAATCTAGATCATAAAAAGAAGTTTTTAGATGAAATCTGAATTCTTCACAAAAGCTCAAACCCTCCAATGGTTCCTTTTTTTAGAATGAAATAGATATCTTAGGTCATTAGGTTTCAGTTAATGAAATTCAATAACTTTTGGATAAAATCCAAGCTATCAATAAAAGACACCCCCAACCTCCTTGCAGGACATACAAGTCTTCCTTGATATAGTCTGATACTATTATTAATTTATACCCAAGTTTTCTGATATGGCAGAGCCCTTATTCTATTTATTACAAAAAGGTGTGCCATTTGAGTGGAGCTCATCTCAGGAAGAGTCTTTTAATTATCTACTAACTGCCCTAACTAAGGCACTGTTTTGATCCGTCCTCAATTTGATAAGCCTTTTATTCTGCATAATGATGCAAGTAATATAGCTATTGGGGCTATTCTGTAAGTCCTGGGGAAGTTCCCTATGCGTATATCAGGCACTCTTCCCATTCCCAAGTAAAAAAGTTCCAAAAAGGGTGGCTGTGCCCCTCATTACCCAGGGTGACCTCACCCACATGGTAGATTAGCGCTGGGTAACAGCTCTCCCTCTTTGGATCCCTCCACCAGTGCCCAAGCTCACCTTGGCCAATCTTGTCCACTGGATCAAGGAACTATGTGCTGAGATTTCTGAATCAAAGTCAATTGGTCCAAAAAACGATTGGAAACAAGCCCAATGATTGGAATCCACATAGTCAAAAAGGGATGAAGATTGAATTATTGTCCAGAATTGCTGACACTTTTGATTCAGCCAGCAGTGTGATTGTCAAAACTAACCTCTTCCCAAAATTGTCAGAGACGATCCCTGACTTGCAGGTAGTAGCATTGGACACCATCGATGATAGTTAAAGCTCCCTTCTGACAAATTGGGATTTGTGGCTGACAACACTTTTGACTGAACAAATGGCCCAGCGACCAGGCATGGGTGGGTTGGGTATCCCAAACCCGTTACTAACCGATTGGGATTGCCTCTATGTGGGGTGGCCCTGGGGGATTCCTATTGCTCATTGGTCCAGACACCATCACACCAACTGTTGGAAATGCAGTTGAGCCTCAGTTCAGGCGTTTAAGGTCAAACCAACAGAAACTTAGCCTGCTGCCAAATTATTTGATGTCAGTTCCTATTGAGCTTATCTGCCCCATCCCCAAATAATTCGCCAGTTAGGTCAAACTTGAGGGACATTATCCCTGCTTGTTCCCGCATCAATTGACCACTATTTAATAAGTTTCATCGCATTGAAAAAATTGTTGGTCAATTTTCTTTAATTTCCTTTAAAAGAAATTTTCTTCTAAAAACCATCAATTTTCAATTTTATTGATACTCTTCTGGTGATATCCCTGATGACTTTACTCTGGTAGCCTGTTGGTCCCTATACTGGATGGGCCTTACCAGTACTGATGGTTACTATGGCCCTCACCATCGTCAAATGGATTCAGCAAGCCAGATACTTCTGTCAATTCAACCCCTTTATTTCTAATAAATGTCATCAATATACTGGGATATTGTGGCCTTACATCCACCATTTCCAAGAAAGGATCCGCCCCCTTGTCCCCTCAGTTGAATTAAACCCACCCATTGGCAAACTTGTAGAAACCATACCTGTGGTACCATCCCCTGCAGCAAGACCCCCAGTGTCTGGGTTTGTCTCCATTTGGTTCATTTTCGGGTTGCTAGTCACAATTGCCCTACACCAATGATTTATCATTTCTCTTTCATGGTTCCATACAATGTTATATGTGCAGCAATGCCTCTGGCATTCTGGCTTGCTTTTTGGGTGCTTACGCATCCTGACTGGCAGGCCAGTCTAAACTTCTTTTGCCGTTTTCATGACTGTTATAAATTTGATGGAATTGTTAAGATACACCATAAGGGATTTTGTACAGGGTTTGTTCCAGTGAGCAACAAGGCCAACAATATGACGATTGTTACCCTTGAAAACAACAGAATAAACTTACATTTAATAAATATTGAGCGCTTGCTCCCACTACATTATTTTATAAAATATAATAAACACAGCGGATCCTCGCTGTTTCACTCACTCTAAACTGTTAACAACTTAACCTCTTAATCATCTCATCTCGCTTATATTGTAGCAACTTTGGATTATACCGCTTAAATGGCTTAGTAATTTAATTTGCTGTATTCATTGGTTCTAACAACTCTTCATTCTTTACTTTCATGATCACCTAATTTGAAGCAATTTCCCAACAACCCAATATCGCCTCACCTTGAGGCGCCTCAAATAATCATTAATCATATTAAACTCAGCGGATCCAATCCATTCCACCATAACAACTTAGGGCTGATCGTCCAGTAATATCAGAATAATAAATTACCCCCCCCCTTTGAGTGGATGATAAGGCTTCTATTGCTTATACACTTGGAGAAACTTTGTAAGCACTCAGTTAATCATCTGACTGCTAGCACGGTCCTTGATAGTATATGCATCCATACCTGTCTTCTCAATAACTTTGAATGGCCCAATCCATATACTGGCCAACTTGTGTATCTTCCCAAACCCATGTTTATTGTAGATAGAACCATGTCTCCATCTTTAAATTGTGTAGGCCACTTCGCAGTACCTGATCAGCAGCCTGATTTTTGATTTTCTTGGCTAATCTGAACGAGTATGCTTCAGTTTGTAATTTATTTAGCATATTTGTTAGTGCAGTTAAATAGCATTTTGGATCCATTCCGCCAGTGTCCTCTACACAATCATATAGGAGTTCAGGCAAAGCGGGGTGCCATCAGTAAAGCAATTGGAATGGGCTTTTTCCAAGGCAGAATAGTAGCTAATGTTGTAGGCAAACACCACGGTAGAAAGGAGGGTACTACAATCAGAGGGCCTATCCATAACCAACTTCTGTAGTATGTTCACCAGGGTCCCATTGACCCATTCAACCATTCCATTGAACTTGGGGTCATACAGGGTTGTTAGAACCCTGCGAATGGCCATCATTTCATTGAGCTTGGGAAGTGTGTGAGAGCTAAAATCAGTACCATGGTTGGTAAGGATAAACTGCGGGCAGCCATGACACTGAATGATGCATTTCATTACAAACTTAGCCACAGTAACTGCCCCCAGAACCCAAGTGGCCCACGCCTCAACCCACCTGGTCAAGTGGTCAATTGCCACCAGAATATACTTGGACTGGTTAGCTCCTGTTGGCAGATGGCCAACAATATCGAAGGAAACTATATGCCAAGCAAAGTGTGGCTTCACTAACTAGTTTGAGTTTTTCTGGTGGAATGGCTTTTCCAATTGGCACTAGTGACAGGAGGAGATATTATCAAACACATCGAAGTTCATGCTTTCACAGTAATATCAAGACCACAATAATTCCAACGTCTTGCGCACGCCACCATGCCCAACTGCCTTATGTGCGCTCATGATAATGTTAGGCTGCATTGAAGTTCACGGAAAGTTTACTGTGAAGTTGTTAATCCGCTTGAACAACTCACCATTCTACTGGAAAGTATTGTCTCACATTTCATTCAACGCCTTGATGACTTGTGGCGGCTCATCATTTTACTTTCCGCTGAGCATCTTGTCTTACATATTATCACTCAGATCCGCTGTAACTGCAATAGTTGGTAGCCTCATCAAGCAATTAGCATTCTGGTGTTTTGCTCCTGGTAAGTAAAAGATCTCGAAGTTGTAAGCATGTAGTTTAAGGGCCCATTGGGCCAGACAACCCTCCAGCTCCTCAAGGCTCTTCAACCAGCATAATGAATTATAATCCATTACAACTTTAAACTTTACATCATGCAAATATACTCTGAACTGCCTATATGCATAAATCATTGCTAAGCACTCCTGCTTGACACAGTGTAATTACGTTCATGGCTATTCAGGCTCAGGCTGCAGTACGCCACTGGGTGCTCCTCCCCTACATCATCTTTTTGGGACATAACTGCCCCCAGAGCATAAAGAGATCCATCCATTTGTACAATAAATTCCTTTTCGAAATTTGGGTAGTGTAGCACTGGCGCATTGATCAATGCTGTTCAAAGAGTATCAAAGGATCATTGAAAGTGTTCCTTCCATTCAAACGTGGCGTCCTTTTTTAATATCTCAAACAGTGGACCTCCAATACAACTAAAGTTTGGTATGGATTGGCGATAGTAGCCAACCAGCCCCTAAAAATAAATGTATATCTTGCTTACTGCTTGGTGTAGTCATCTTCCGAATGGCCTCCACCTTAGCTGGTTGGGGCCTCAGCCCTGTTGCATCAACTACAAAACTGAGCTACTCTAGCTGGTCCTTTAAAAAGTGGCATTTCTTAGGTTTTATTTTGATGTTGGCCTCAGACAAGCGGCGGAATACCTCTTCCAAATGGTTAATGTGCTCAGAAAATGTGCAGGAGAAAACATTAATATTGTCAAGGTATACAAGAACGCAGGACAGCTTCAAGTTGCCAAGGATAGTGTTTATCGCCCGTTGGAAAGTAGCTGGGGCATTACACAGCCCTTGTGGCATACGTGTCAGTTAAAAAGCCCTTTGAATGTGATAATGGCGCATTTTTCTTGTTCCGCCACAGGTAACTCAATCTGCCAATAGCCAGATATCAAATTCATTGCAGAGAAGTAACGCGCTCCTCCAAACCAGTCCAAAGCATCATCAATTAATGGCAAAGGGTATGAGTCTTTTTTCATAAATGCTGTTGAGCTTGTGGTAATCTTTTACTACCCAGTTGGTCCCATCCTTCTTTTTGACAATTAGGCAGGGGAAGCCCATGTGCTCTTTAATGGTTCAAACATTCCTTGTTCTAGCAGTTTATCAATCTCCCCAGTGACGATTTCTTCAGCTGTTTTTGATTGACGGATCAGCTGAGATCTGATGGGGGAATGATCCTCAGTGTCCACTCGATGGATCACTCCTCGCGCACACCCTAAATCATGATCATCAGCAGCAAAGATCTCTATGTATTTTTGAAATAAGGCTTCCGCTTGAACTCTCTGGCCTTCTGTTAACACCATTAAATTATCACGTGGTACAAATGCCATTACGCCAGTCTGTGTTTCAATGGGCAGACCAAATTTTTTTCCATTGAACAAACTCATGAACCTGGAGGACCTCTTCAAATGGGATGAAATGTAAATACGCCACTATTTGGTGTCAGCGGATTTACATTGGTTTATCCTGAAGATTTGCTACCAAGACCTTAATCTCCCAAGTCTCAGAAGTATAATGCCTGAGGCCATTTGGGGCTTAATCCGTGATTGCTGATAAGTCCCAATGTCCTCCCTATAAAGTCCAGCAGGCTTTTCCACCTTTAACTCGGTGTTTATGATTACTTGGTGTCCAGAGGAAATAGATATAGGTCCCGCAGCTCTAAGTGGTAGCCCTTAATGTTCATAAATTTGATGGGAAGGGCTCAGGTCTTGCTCTATAGTCAATGATAGTGAACCAAAACCATTCCATCACCATATGCAATGTTAATGTGACTCAGGTGTACCAAATCCTTTGGTATTCCAATGAAAGTGAAGTAGATTGGGATCCGCTGCCTATTACTTTCAATTGTCTCCACTGTCATACCAACAACAGCCCCAAAGTGGCATATACAAAACAGTTTCAATAAACAGGTCGTAGTTATTGTTTGGCAACACTTTAGCTGGGGCTACAACGACAATTGACCCAAACCGCAAGGGTAGCGCGCTTTATGCTCCTTCAGAGACTGTGCTTTCTGCGCCTGCAATCCCATACAACATATGATGCTCCACACCAGGCTTTAATGGCAACTTTGACACCAACTTTGTAGATACTATATTGATTGGGGCACCTATATCAATTATTGCACGAACTCAAGTTTTTGATATGACTGTTTCTCAGTAATTACACTCAGAGTATGATGCATATGATTGTTTTAAGACATGGACATTTAACGGATCTCTTTTTCCAAGGAAGCTCATAATACCCTTCTCCACTTTAGGGTATCTTTAACAATAGTGTCCACAGGGAGGGCCATGTTTACCCCATTCAAGAAAAGCGCATCAGCTAATGGATCTGGTTCATCTGTAGAAAGTTGATTGAACATTTAAAAAACATAAGGCTTTGGTTGCTCCTGAGAGCCTGCTTCCGCCATGTCCATGAATTGCATTCGTGTCAGCACATTCACCCCTCCAACTGGTCGCTGATGTAAAAAGGCGTCATCATACTGAGGAGCTTCTGCTGAATGTACAGAAATAGGTTCTGGTGGGACGTTTTGAGTCAGAATAGCAGAGGTAGAGAGTCCCATCTCTACTCCGCTCTTACTTATCCCTGACTGTACTGCAGCTGCGGTAGGTACTGGACCCGATGATCGTGACAACTTCTAGCCAGGTTCCCAGAGTGACCGCATGAAAAGCAATTGACCTCATAAGACCTGCGGCCTTGATTGTTGTAAAATGGGCCACCCCAAAGGTTGGGCTGGAATTGAACAGTGTAACCAGGCCCCTCCCAATAGGTGAACTGCTGTTGGCAACTGGGTTGGAAGTGAGGCTTGTATTGATAATAAGTCCAGGGGATGCTAACCAGACTCTGAACAGGGAGGGATAATTACTCCAGATAAAAAAGGCTATCAGTGGAGGCAATAGGTTTCCGCTCTATATCTTATTGGGGAAAGGTAGCGGATAGACAGCATAAGATTTAAACAAGTTTAAGCAAGGGTACATCAACCTCTAAATATGGAGCCATGGCATTAAAAAGCTCACGGTATGTTTTCAGAGCGGAGGTCAATGCTATGCCTATATCACATTTAGATAAAAACCCTGCCCCAATTAACACATGAGCTTCTGCTGAAAATTTGATCAGCAAATGCAGTGAGGGTCTCATTATGTTGAAACCCAAAGGTTAGAAACTCAGCCTTCTGTTGCACCATTTTTGAAGTTCCTCCAAACAACCACAGCACAGTATCCTTCACTTTTTGATAGGTAACGGAACTGTTGGGAAGATAGCAAGTAGCTTAGTCAGTGTTTTTGACATCCAAGGTGGACATTAATAATATGGCTTTATGCAGATGTGAAACTCCTTATACTGCAAACCTAAATTGTTTAAAGAATCCATGGGTGTTCCCATCGCAATCAAACAAAGGCAGCTTATCAATACAAACCTCTTGCAGAAACTCCTTTTTCTATTTAAGCACAGCATCCAGGGGAAGCTTGAGTTCTGCATATTCAATGGTTGCAGTGTCTCGGGATGATTCCTTGCCAAAGCAAGATGGATACAACATGGCCAGCGACTGAGAGGCTTTTTAGCAGTTCTTTGTGATTGATCAATGGACCCCCTGTATTGATCACCACTGTTATAATTTTGGCGGAATTGTTGAGATATGCCGTAAGGGATTTTGCACAGAGTTTGGCCCACTGAGCAATTGGACCAATGATATGATGATCGTTGCCCTTGGAAACAACAGAATAAACTTAGTTTAATAAATATTGAGCACTTTCTCCCACTACATTATTTTATTAAGTATAATAAACACAGCGGATCCTCACTGTTTGCTCACTCTAAACTGTTAAAAACCTAACCTCTTAATCATCCCATATCACCTATATTGTAGCGACTTTGTATGATACTGTTTCCATGGCTTAGTAATTTATTTCACCATATCTTATTGGTTCTAACAACTCTTCATTCGTTAGTTTCATGATTGCCTAATTTAGAGCGATTTCCAAACAACCCAATATCGCCTCACCTCGAGGTGCACAAATAAAAATTAATCATATTAAACTCGGCAGATCCTATCCATTCCACCATAATGACTTTGGGCTGATTGTCCAATCATATCAGAATCATGACAGTGACATATTCTATCCCAGTGTGATAGAGGTCATATTGACCAATCTGCAGCGTTTTACAACAAACGTTATCCAAAGCTGAGCGAAATTACAGCATAACTGAGCGGGAATGTTTAGCTGTAATTTTGCAACAAACACTTCTCATTCTTCCTATATGGCAGCCATTTTAGTGTTGTTACTGACCATTCTTCTTTAAGATGGTTGCAAAATATGAATGATACTAATAGTATACTAGCATATTGGGCCCTAAGACTGCAGAATTATAATTTTTCAATTGTACATCGCTCAGGTACCCAACATCTTAATGCTGACGGCCTATCCCAATTGCCTATACTGACCTTGGATTCTGGAAAGGAGGAACGATTATATTTTTTAATTGGACGGCCTGAGTTGTGGAATTGAGAATCTGAAGAATAATGTGCCTTCCTAAAAACTATTACTAAAGATACCCTGATCTGGGAAGTATCTTTGTATAATAAGGTCAATTCCAAATGGGTACCATTTTTGCACCCAAATTCAAGATACCACGCTATCATGGAAGGACGCATACAAGTAGGACATAGTGGCTTAAGGAAAACCCAATAATTGTTAAAAACCCGATACCATTGGAATAATATGACTGACCACATTAGTGAGACACTTAACTTGTGTCTCATCTGTAAAAGTCATGGCGCAACCAACCCTACTTATCAGCATCAAGTGATTCCACCGACTAAGGCATTTAAAGTGGTAGGTAATAATGTTTTAGGACATTTTCCTTTGGGGTTGCGTGGACACCAGTACATTATCGTGGCTGTTGACCATTTAAATAAATGGGTGGAAGCCATATACATTGCTACTCCCTCTTCAGGAACTAATGCGTTATTTCTTTATCACAGTATTATCACCCAATTTGGGTGCCCCAAGGTACAGATTTCAGAAAAAAGAACAAACTTTACTTCTCAACATTTACAAGAGTTGTCAAAGTTATTAATACTGCTCAACGGTTTTTCATTCCTTACCATCCATCAACTAATGGGTCCATTGAGCGAGTCAATGGAACTTTACTATCTATTTAAAGGAAGATGGCCTCAATGGACCCATCTCAGTGGAAATTCTATTTGCCTAATGCTTTGTTTACTTACCAAATTAGCTATCATTGAATTATTCAGATGTCGCCCTTCAAATGTATTTATGGGCAAGATTTCTCGGTTCCTTTGTGTGTTCAAGAAATACTCAAGGAAAGTATACCAGAAAACTCTGATTTAGTTATGAGAAACCTGGCTGATGAGTTTATTCGCCTTCAAGATCAAGCCATGGAATCAATTGAATTAACCACCAAAAAGGAGACTCAAAAAATTAACCAACATAGACCTGTTTTGCCTGAATATCAAATTTGAGATTATGTTATGTATTACCACTCCCAACCTGGTGGACAAACCGAGAAGTTAAGATATAACTGATCTGGTCCTTATTAAGTTATATTCTAAAAAGGGTTAAAATATTCAATTGTCCATGTTGATATGGGTATAGTTATATATTGTATCCACCCTTGATTTTTGAGAATTCATTCTCCTCTGAAATCGAATCTTAAAGGGTGAAGTATCAGGATTTCAATGAATTCTTCCATTCCCAAAACTTTTACCTCAAATATTCCACTAATAATATCAGAGGGGGAATTCAATAAATCTATTTTAAGAATTCTAACAAAGATGATCACGCTTATCTTGATCATATTATCATAAGATTCAATTACTCAGAGATTGAAAATATCCAATAAACCCTGAACTACTTCAAAACCTATAAATATTTAATCTTATTAATAAAAAAGATAGGTCTGTTTACAACCTTATATTTACTATCTTTTGTGTCTTTTTGGAAATTCCGTAAAATAACTTTAAGACTTACCTATCCGTTTCAGAAGTGCAATTTGAAACTTCAAAAGTGAAAATCAAGTTTTAGTGGCCAAAACATTGGATAGACCAATACAGATAGAAACAAAAAATTTAGCTTATGCCCGCATGATCTTAACTAATGGACACTTATTATTCCATTACTTTGGCCAGTTAATCGAAATACAATTACAAATGATCCAAATTCTGGATAGTTTGCTGTTTTTGATCAAGAAAATCTTACCATAATTTTGGATGAACAGAAGGATAAGGCAATTCAATTATTTTAGCAATATTCTAAGGTGTCCAAAAATGATGATTATGACCACAGATGTGCCAAAGGAATCATCTATTATGTCAAAGTCTGGGGATCAAGTTCCAATTTGAATGAGACCCATCATATAATTACAAGTAAGTGAGCCTATTGTTGCTGACGGAATTGGCAAACTATTTGAACTTGAGTTATATGAATCATCTTCAAGCCCTTAGCAAGTCCAATATTAAATCTAGACAAAATTATTTTTCCAACAATTAGCTTTAAATTAATGTTGCTAAATAAAAAACATAAAAGGACTTGTATCCTCAGCCACACATAGATAATCTGTATCGCCTAAGAGGGGCTCAATTCCTTTCAACTATGTAAGTTATATAAGAACACTGGAAAATTGACCTACCTAAGGAGGATCATAATGAATGTGCAATTAGTACCACCTAAGGGTTATATCAGCTGACTTAAATGCTGTAATGCCTATGAACTACGCCAACTTCATTTTAATGGTCAATGGATATTGTGTTAGGTGACCTAGAAGTTGTCATGCGTTCTTGTTTATCTAAATGATACCAATTTCTTCAATAGCACAAAACAAATCACCTTGAGCACTTGTAAGAATTATAAAAGCATTTATTTGAACTAAACCTGAAGATAAAACTTCTGAAATGTCACTTTTTTAAGGGAAAAAAAATTAAGTCTGGGGCTCATTGTAGGCGCATTGGACTATTTCTCAGAACCAAAAGTTGAAGCAATTTGGGCTGTGTCAATACCAAAAGATTTCCAGATATTCTTTTTTTAAAGTTTTAGTCAGCTACTATCGCCATTTTATTAAAAATTTGGCTTTCATCACTGAGCCACTCTTCCAGTTACTGAAGGATCTAAAGAAAGGATTTAACTGCAATTAAGAAGCATAGATCTCAATTGATGCACCTAGAAACCATTTAATGACTGAACCAATATTACAATATCCTAATATTGATCATTCTTTCATTAGCAGAAGGATGCATATCTAAAAGTAGCTGGAGCCATATTGAGTCAGGTGGATGAAGTTGGCAATGAACTCCCTGTAGCATATGTAAATTAAACACTGAGCAGACAGGAGCAAAATCAAAATGTAGTCAAGTGCATTTGTCTCATGGTGATATATGCCAGTAGGCATTCAGAGTATACATTCACGAAGTACAATTTAGGGTGGTAACAAACCACTTTTTTGCTCACATAGCTACATAATCTAAAAGAGCACCAAAGGGATAATGAACTGTTGGGCCTGAAAACTAAAAGCGTACAGTATTAAAATTGGGCACCATGAAGTACTGTGCATCAAATTGCAGATGGTTTATTGTGATTGCCACTGTTCTGGTACTACATAGTGAATCAAATGATTTATATGAGATGGAGCTTACCAAAGATAAGGAAGACCAGCCACTGGAAATTTATTTAGGAAAAATACAACCTGATGTAAATCACAAAGATCATCAAAGGTTAACTACACAAAATGGCTAGATAAAAATACCTAATGTTCATAAATACTTATGAATAAAATGCAATCTTCAATGCAGCTCATAGAAAACCAGACATGAAGTACTACAGAAAACTTTAAAGCAGGTTTAACTTGAGTATTAATAGGAATACCTTAATTTTTATGTCATGGAAACTCATGCTTGTCGTGTACAATATGTCAGGCACACAAGCCCTATAAAAAATTAACTTCTTCAACTAGTGAAGCCTGGGTTCTCTTGACACACTATAACCATTAAGATAATAGGGCCATTAACTATGAGTACTGAAGAGCTGTTGCATTATTGTGGCTATTGATCAATTTATTTTTTTGGGTAGAGATGTGCGCTTTATCTAATGTAGATGCCATTAGTACTGCTAGGTTTCTAATGAAGCAGTTAATATATTGTCCTAGCTGCCATCAAGTTATTTTAACAGATAACAGAAAAAACTTCCCTATGCATGGCATCCCAAAACTAAACATGTATTAAGAATATGACAATTTTTATAACATCTTACCATCCAGAAACAAATGGAATGGCTGAAAGGGTAGATGGTACTCTAAACACTACCTTAAAGAAACTTGTAGTTGGCAGACCTTACATTTGGTTAAACTAATTACATTAAAAACCTCTGCCTATATTTTAAGCTGTCATTTGTCAACTGGTAAATCTCCTTTTTGAACTACATTATAAAAGTAGGATTTGTTTACTGCCAATTTTTATATTTTTCTCTTGAACTGAGTTTGGAAATGATGCCCTTACAGTATTTAGAAAGCATGATATAGTATTGATAGTATTATTTTCTTCAGTCTATGCTAATACTCTAAAGTGGAAATTTAAGGCTATAGAATATGAAGATCCAATGTGGTCAGCTTCTTTTTTTAGTACTAGATGGTCCCCTGTGGTCAGCTTCTTAACTTTTAAAATTAGCAAAAAAGTTAGATATAGTTACACCCACGACTTTAATGCAAAATAAGCTGAGAAAGCTATGAGTTGGACCCTTCAAGGCCATAAATAATTTAGCATTAAAGCCTATACAATTAAGGACCTCTCCTATGGACATATAGAGAATGAGTCACATGAGAAGTTTTTAAGAACATGTAATTAGCTAACAAAAGTAGACAAATTATTTATATATATGTTTAATATACTAATATGGAATTAAAAAATTACTATGCTTGGCTTGATTCCATTAATTTTTTTAATGATAAATTATGACCATTTAGCCTAAGGGCTTTGCTATAAACTTTTTTTGCCTATTTCAAATTGGTTTGACCAACCATTTAATTTTATATTTTTATATTTTACTTATATATTTACTTTTAAAAAAGGGTTTGATATTTTGGGCCTTGTTGCTGCTGTCAATCTGTTGAATCAATTTTGATGGATTGCCTTGATGCTGATAACAATCTGATATATTATGTAATGGCAGATTACCTTGTCCGCTATCATGTTTTATATGATGATATTAATCAATAGGATTAAATTACTATATTTTTGCTCTGGGCCATGACAAGTATAGCTACTGAGGTTAAATTTCTTACCACTCCACTAACTTAGCCTTTTAATCCCTTATTATAGATTTGCAAGGCTTACAGAATCATAAATTCAAATCATTTTTTTTGTATTTTCTCCCTTGTCCCAAAGCAAGCATAAAAACAATCACTGGAGGTTTTATCAATCCCATGATTCTAGCTGTTGGTATTTTTGCCCATATTCCCAGCCTGCTAGATTACCTGGTATCGCTAGGGGAAAATTCCCTAAGGCGAAGTGAATTGGAAGTTGGTTGGCCCAAGTTTTGGAGGAACTACATTTGGGGGATTTTAGATATTTGCCTGGTCATATCTGACGGGGATCAATCCAGATGAATACTTAATATCCCATCAGACATAGTTGCTGACGAAATAGGGGCATCTGATAGTAAGTAACTATCAGGTGTACCAATTGGTATCAGTCAGGTTTCATCACTGACTAATTGTAGATGATTAGCGGTTATGAGGCAAGTGATGTCACCTGCAATTGGTGAATCAATCAGTTGGTGAAGTGACCTGCATTAATGGGTGACAAGTC
Organism: Massospora cicadina; assembly: GCA_022478985.1. Taxonomy (NCBI): domain Eukaryota; kingdom Fungi; phylum Entomophthoromycota; class Entomophthoromycetes; order Entomophthorales; family Entomophthoraceae; genus Massospora; species Massospora cicadina. The sequence goes on along the minus strand of JAKSZP010005835.1, from coordinate 33,779 downwards.
CCATTACCTAAGCAGGTCGCTAGCCAATTATGGTTAGTTTGCTTGGATTGAGAGGAAAACGTTAGGGACGCATTTTATGACTCTTTCCGTTTGAGATCAAGGTTGTCCAATGACGGAATCCTAACCAGAATGGGGAAGACCATCGCTGCTGAGACAAGGATGGGTGATTCAACATCAATGGCTGCCATTTCATCAAAGAGGTGTCAACTGAGGGTTAGACAGCCAAATCCCCTACTATATAATTCCCTAGGATTTACTCTAATAAACACATTATTATTATTATAAAAAGTATTATAATCTACAGTTATATTATCAAGTTGGTGTATAGTTAGACTATCAGCTTCTATTGTGTCGTTCTATCTCAAGGATATTATTGCAGAAGGCAATAATTGGAAGACTCTCAGAGAGAAGAGTAAAGATCTGATTGGGGATCTAGAGATGAAGGAACCACAAACAGGGATAGCTGCTGACTGTGTGTTGGGCCAAGAAAGACTGTCCCCAGGGGTAACTTAACAAACATCAGGTGGACAAGAGTATAGGGAACGAATCCCTACAAGTACGACTTACAGATTACTTAATCAAAAGTACTGGCCAAGTGTTGGACTGAATATTAGTTCAATCTCAACTTCCAATAATAGTCTCCATACTATTATCAATTATTACATTCTATACAACGTGACAAAGTGCATGAGGAAATTAAACCTGTGCAGTTTCTGGTTACTGGGTTGACGGCCAATAATCAACCTAGAGTAATTTTTTACAAGTTGGAGCTCTTTACAGGGGTAATTGAGTAAAGAATCTATTATAATGTCATATAAAGAAGAACTACGCAAGCTGTGGACTGAGATCGCCACTGTGAACCAGAATGCCTTAAACTCAGCGGACCATTAGGACTTTGCAGCCTTGGAAAAACAATTCTCCTAGGTGGAGGAAGGAGTTCAGAATGTAGCCAGCTTTGGGAATGAGTTACTCGGCAAAGTAAACTTGTTGAAGAAGAAAGAAGGGGACCTCGTTTGAGAGATCCAATACCTGAAAACGGAGTGAGAAGCGGATCATGTTCATTTAAGAAATTTTGGTTCAGATATCGAGAAATTAATTAAACAAGTGGAGGAACTGAAAGCTCACAGATGTGCCTGTGAGCCCAATATGTCCAACGATGCTGAAGAGAGAAGTCCTTGCACTATACTTGGGAAGCCAAATAACCCAAGGAACATGTCACCTGCTTTGAATGCCATTTTGGAGATGACGCCCAAAGTCACTCCACAAGTTAGCTGAGTAGCCAAACTGAGGGAGTCAGCCATAAATGACTCAGAGAAATTTAGGGCAACGATTAAATTGCCAACATTCCATCGGGATAACGCCCCAGCGTTTTTCTGACTATTCACCATGACTATGAACAGTTATGGAGATTTTAAAAAGGTGTTGACGGTCATGAAATGCCTGGACATGGTCTGTCAAAACCTAGTGTTACCTCACCAGGAGGGGGACAGCTGGTCATATGCCAAGGCAAAGGCGGCCATAATGAAGGAGTTCATGAGTTCAACCCACTTGTCAAAATGCAAGCAATAATTTATGGTAATTCAGTTCCATAAAGACGAGTCTCTTGCTAGCTTCGCGGATCAATTTTACCTAGAGTCGCAGATCCTAGCTGGAGTGAAAGTATTGGAAGCCTTTGATGCTATAATTGCTTTACAAGCGGCTCTTTGGCCCTATCGCAATTTGCATCACAAGATGTCTTCCATGTTTGTGACAGAGATAACTACCTCGCAAATGGTAGACATCCTGAAGATTTTGGGAGCGACGTTTGATGCTCTAAATAGAAGCTTCAAGTCAAACCCAGTACGAAATCCAAATCCCATGAGGGGAAATGAAGAAGAAAAGGAGGCTACCAACTGAACCATGCTGGAAAAAGAAGCCCAAAAAATTCAGATGGTAAACAAGAAATATAAGGTCTGCTATCAGTGTGGCGGGAAAGGACATTTCGCTGTACACTGTAAAAAGCTAAAGGATCAGATTAATGTGGTCCAGGCCAAGGAGACAGCAGCCGCCAAGGATTCAGAAAAAGGGCCCGCTGCCTAGAAAAGGAACAGTCTAGTGCGGCGGAGAAACCTGTTCCTCCTGATATCATGAATGAAGAAATAGATATTAGTGATCTGTTTGTAGACGACAAGCAGGGTCAGCTATACCAAGTGGTCAATATGGATTTGAATGACGTGACCAGATCCAGGAAGAAGAAGAATGACCCTGAGATAATCAAGGAAGTTGCCCAGCCATATGCCCAACAACTGGCAGAGAAGATTCAAACTGCCGAGAATCCTGAAGAGTTATCAGACGTCCATTTAGATGAGGCAAATCTATCCCCCTTGACGCAATAAAGGAATCATTTCCTGAATTATCGGCGCAAATTATTCACACCCTAGATTCAAGTAATAACGCCGCCATCACTCCATAAATACTATATTACAATACTCCAAATGTACATATATAGGTATACAGGTGAATCGAGTGAGGGTGAGGGTGATTGTTGACAGCAGAGCGCCCATCAATATTGTCTTGACCAAGTTGGTAAAGAGGATGAAGATCTTGCCGGACTTGGAACACAAGAGAGAATATGGGACAGCTGGGCCAAACACCACCGTTTCCTGTGGAGAGTATAGTGTGCTGCCACTATGATTTGGGTCGTTGGTGGTATCTGCACCAGCGATAGTTTTGGCAAACCAAAACTACGATATCCTGATCAGAATGGAGTTTCTATGGAAGTAGGGAGTTAAATGTAACTTTGAGGATAATACATTGACCATCCTAGGCCAGACATTACCATTGGTATACCAGAAAGATGGTGAAGCTCCATTGAATTGGAGAAACAACTTCATTACTTTGATTACAATGATGGCATTGTACTAATTTGATATCAATTAGCTGGTAGTAAGCAACGCAAGATGCCGGCAGAAATCCTAGAAAACCGGGGAATTCCACTAAGGATCAAGAAAGAGAGGACCATACAAGCCAGATTGCAGATAATAGTCGACACAGGGTTGACTTTGGAGATTTCTGAGCTGTTGTCTGGGAGGTCAGAAGCCCCTGGAAGAAGTCCAGAGTGGAGCCATGGGTGGCTCCAGGGATAATAATTCCAGGCCATAGAGAAATACGAGTTCTCCTGGCAAATTTAATCGAAAAACTTATGAAGATCAAGAAGAATCAGATAATTGTGTTTATTCATCTGATCCCGATGGCCAAATTGAGATGATTCCATGATTTTGGGTCTTTCAATGAAATGGGATCACTGGCCAGGGTAGCCAAGAGCATCAACCTATTGGTTGATTGGGAGCAGCTCACTGATCTGCCAGAAGGCCAGCAGGAGGAGGTGCCCAAACTATATGAGAAATATTGGGAAGTGTTCACTTAGGACAACCACAAACTGGGATGTGCACGAGACATAATCCACAAGGTTGACACTGGGGAAAATCTACCAATAAGATGAGACTAATCCAAAGATCAAAAGCTGCCAAAGCGGTAGTGGAGGATGAGATCAGCAAACTAGTGAAACATGGGCTTCTAGTTCCATCATCAAATCCCTGGGTGAGTCCGATTCCAAACGTGAAGAAGAAGGATGGATTAAACTGGGTGGTGATTGACTACCAAAGGCTGAACAAAATTACGAAGAAGGATTTGTATCCCCTACCAAGGATCGATGATATGTTGTATCATTTAGGAGAAGCGAAGTATTACTCCATGATAGATATAATCTCAAGAATATTGACAGATTGACTTGCCAGAGGAAGACCAAGAAAAATATTCGATTATTACCGCGCAGGGGCTATACCAGCTGACGAGGATGCCCCAGGGTCTCTGCAATGTGCCTGCGACGTTCCAGAGGGCCATGGACGCGATATTAAGCGACCATAAGTTGTCATGCGTCCTGGTATATCTAGACGATATCAACATGTTCAGTAGGATGTTTACTGATCACTTGCACCACTTGGAAGAAGTTTTTAAGTGACTGTCCACAGCTAACCTGAAGATCAAGCCAAGAAAGTGCCACTTCTTTAGGAAAGAGTTGGAATATCTGGGATTTGTAATCAGCTCAAGTGGATTGCAGCCACAAACCCAGAAGATAGCAGCTATAGAGCGTATGGCTGTACTGAAGAGTGTCTGAGACATCCAAGTATTCCTTGTGATGGTCAGATATTACAGAAGATTTATTTGGGACTTCGCCTGAATAGCCAAGCCATTAAACCATTTATTAAAGGATCCAAAAAAAGAATTCATATGGAATGAAGAGGCCCAGGACTCTTTTGATGAGTTACGCTGGTATTTGATAGATTCACCAATTCTGAAATATCCAAATTCCAATTGGATTCTATCATTCCAACTGATGCTTTGTTGCTTGCAATCGGCGCCATACTGAGCCAAATAGACAAACTTGGGGACAAGCATTTGGTGGCATATGTGAGCCAGACACTCTCAGCTGATGAGAGGAACTACACTATTACTGATCGGGAATTCCTTGTGGTCACATACACATGCAAGCAGCTTCAGGTGTACATCCACGGAACGCACTTTAAGGTGGTGATGGACCACTCTTTGCTGCGTTGGCTGCACAATCTAAGAGAACCAGAAGGACGACTGGCCCAATGGGCACTTAAGCTTCAGGCTTATGATTATGAGATAATCCACTGAGTGGGGGCTTCTCATCAGAACGTGGATGGCTTATTGTGGTTGCAATGGTCCAGTTGGTATACCTGCAGGTGGATGAGCTATTCCAGAAAATGGTCGAAGTAAGAATCAGGGATGAGCCCTGAGAAATCCAAGGTGCACTTCAAAAAGCGATGGAAAACACTGAGACTATGGATGGACAAGTAGTCAAGATGATCAATGGGAAGCAGCTATTATTCCCAAAACTGTCGGAAAGAGCAGTGATAGTACAAGCAACTCATAATGTTTTCAGGCATGGAGGCCTGAGGAAAACAACTGACCATATTTGCCAGTATTATTACTGGAAATTGATTAACTATGTTGTTGTGGATCATCTGGCTTGTTGCATGGAATGCCAACTGCATAAACCACATAAGAATACAACTGAATACTGACTGGTCTGACCAGGACTTGCATAGCACACGGTGTCCATCGACATGATAGGACCGCTGGCAATGAGCACAGGAGGAGTCAAATACATCATAGTAGCTATCGACCATCTGATGAGATGGGTTGAAATGAAAGCCTAACCAGAGTAGATGCTACCAGTACTGCAAGATTCATCCTGGATCAAGTGGTATACCACCATGGATGTCCACAGGTCCTGCTGAGCAACAATGGGAATAACTTATCATCTCATGTGATCCTGAGGTTAAACAAAATAATGCAGATCTGAGGAGTCATTTCAGTACCATACCGGCTGAGACAAATGGACTGGTAGAATGGGTCAATGGGACGCTGGCCATGACACTGAGGAAGCTGGTTGCAGGGAGAACTTCCACGTGGGTAATGTACCTGTGTTTGGTGACATTCACCTACAACATTAGTCATCATATGGTGATGGGAAAGACGCCATTTGAATTATTATATGGAAGAAAGGCTGCGTTGCTGCAAATTTTATATTCGGTGGTGAAACCTACGTTGGGGATGAGTACTGAGCAATAATTGAACCAACTGATGAGTATTCTTATCAATATGCAATTGCAAGCATTTGATACAACATTGAAGAAAAGGATATGAGCGAAATCAACGGACTACAAGAACTGACTGGCATTAGAAGAATGTTGAATAGGGGAAAAAAGTTGCCATTTGTGATATGCATGATTTTGGGCGAAGAAACAAATTACATGTGTTGTGGTCAGGTCCATTCGAGTAATTTAAAGATGGCAACTGATGCTTACTCCATCAAGAACCTCTTGGATGGAAGAGTTGTAAATCGAGTCCATGCTAAGTATCTAAAGCGTTGGATCAATCAAAAAAATAAAAGAATTCTTGAAGGACCGATGAACCATTAAGTTGTTCATGTCCTGATGATTAGGTCAAGCTCAAAAAAAGACCTTTGAACCAATATAGATTTTTAAGTCTGAAAAAAGGACCTCTGAACCATGGAAAACTGGCAAGTTTAAGTACCCAGGACCCAGTTTGGGGGAAATCTGAACCTCTGAACCAAAACAAGGTCAAGTCCCATAGTGAAAAAAAGAATAAAGATAAAAAAACTAATAAAAGATATTGGGAAAAAAAGATTTTAAAATGCATAGATAAAAAAGCTGATATATTTTTAGAATTTTTATTTTTATTGATTGTTCTTGGTATGGGGATGATTCCGCCTATGTCACCTCTTGGTGGAGGGAGGATGGATCATGGTAGGAATAAACAGCCCATCAAAATCAATATGCGATCAGATGCTTGTAAGGGTGAGACCTACACAAAGCCACGTTCATTGAACAGATGCCAAGCCCTGAGAAAATGCGACTAGGGGAAGGGAAATTGAGATGTTTGAGGAAGCCAATCGCAAAGCCCTGGAGTGGGGAGGAAAGCAGCAGTATAAAAAGAGGCAATTGGCAAATAACCCTGAGTAATCCCAATATGGCATCGGAGGTAGAAGATTTGTCCTGAGCGCCTGTCAACGAGATTCATCAAGGACACTGGACATGTGGGCTGCCAACAAAGAAGAAATACTCAATGGGGGTACCAAATCATGCCCCCTATAAACACCATCAGCAGAAGATACCGATGGGAAGCTCCAGAGAAGAGATAGTCATGCAGAGAGTGGATTGCATCCTGCAAGTGGCGACTATGAGCTTCGCGGAAGCTAAAGCTGAATGAATGGTGAAACCCAGGCGAGGCTGGAAGCTTCATGGACCAACTTGAATAACATGGCCAGCAAAGCAAAGAGCAAAAGTATAGTATCCTAATCCAGAAGGTTATCAAGATCAGAGGGATTCAGTTCTAATGTCAAAGCCTTGGAACTTGGGTCCAGACTTCAGCATAGGGGAGCTCAAAGTGTATGCTGTTACTGATTGAGAGCTCGGAGACCAGAACAGCGGGTTTGTAAGATTTGACTGAGTCTGAAGAGGAACTTAGGGAGCAAGTCTGACCCAGCCAGAAACAAACGATCCAGAGCAACCAGCATAATCTCTGGAGCATCTACATTGATGTTCTGAGCATCATCAAAAGGAGCCTAATCCAGAAGGGCTTTGAAGTCCAACTCTGGAATTGAATTCAGGGGAAGAGTCAGCTGAGAGCTGTTTGAAACAATGGCCATCCTGGTTTCAGAGGGATTAGTTATCATTTCCATTAATTTGAAGGAAGACTAGCCACTTGCGCCAGACTAGGAGTATGAGTCCTGGAAGGACCATAAAAGAGGTTCTGTTGAGCATCCCGACTCATCTTCTGGATGAGACGGAGGTCTGGATCAGACAGACTAATGAGGAGCTGCTGGTAGCAATATTTGGAATTTAACATATGAGCTGGACGAGAGGGGGGATGTCAGGCTTATGTAGAAGTTGACATTATGCACTCTATAATCCATTAGGCTCCAACTTTGGGAAATTAATCTCAAAATAATGAGATAAGCTCTCCGAGGGAAGAATTAGAAATGACTTACAGCCAAGAGGTTATGAGTGATTTAACAAGGGCGAATAAAAAATAAGTATTCCTAATCAAGCCAAAAAACTAACATTGACAGCAATAATCTCCTGTCTAAGACGAGGGGAAAATCAGGAAATTGAGGACGCTGGATCAAGAATCCCGAATATGACAGTGGGCCATATGCCCTTATGGGGGAAACCCAGATTTCATGACTAATAAAATCATGAGTAAATTGATCAGCCCAGCACAACAGTATATTGTGGGGACCGCACTCTGAATAGGCGGTAGCAAGGAGGAAGAGGAAGAACGCCGTAGGCTGAAGGTCATCCCGAGCAGCATTGAGTATTGATGAGTACTCCGCTTGAACCAATGAAGTATTAAACCAAGTGTCCAAAGTGGTTTTCTCATGCCCCAGTCCTTTTCTCGCTGGAAATCTAGGCAAGAGGGTGGATGTGTTAAGATTTTTGCCCATATTTCCAGCCTGCTAGATTACCTGGTGTCATTAGGGGAAAATCCCCTAAAGTGAAGTAAATTGGAAATCAGTTGGCCCAAATTTTGGAGGAACTATGTTTGGGGGATTTTAGATATTTGCCTGGTCATATCTGACGGGGATCAATCCAGATGAATACTTAAGATCCCATCGGGTGGAGTTGCTGACAAAATAGGGGCACCTGATAGTGATTAACTATCAGGTGTACCAAATGGGATCGGTTGGGTTTCATCACTGACTGATTGGGAATAAATAGCGAGTTGCGAGGTGAGTGATGCTGCCTGCAATTAGTGAATCAATCAGTTGGTGAAGTGACCTGCCTTAATGGGTAAAAGTCCCATTACCTAAGCAGGTCGCTAGCCAATTATGGTTAGTTTGCTTGGATTGAGTGGAAAACGTTAGGGACAAAATTTCTGACTCTTTCCGTTTGAGATCTCAAGGTTGTCCAATGACGGAATCCTAGCCAGAATGGGGAAGACCATCGCTGCTGAGACAAGGATGGGTGATTCAACAGCAACGGCTGCCAATTCATCAAAGAGGTGTCAACTGAGGGTTAGACAGCCAAATCCCCTACTATGTAATTCCCTAGGATTTATTCTAATAAACACATTATTATTATCTATAAAAGTATTATAATCTACAGTTATATTATCAATTTGGTGTATAGTTAGACTATCAGCTTCTATTGTGTCGTTCTATCTCAAGGATATTATTGCAGAAGGCAATAATTGGAAGACTCTCAGAGAGAAGAGTAAAGATCTGATGGGGATCTAGAGATGAAGGAACCACAAACAGGGATAGCTGCTGACTGTGTGTTGGGCTGATAGAGACTGTCCTCGGGGTATATTAATGAATATCAGGTGGACAAGAGTATGAGGAACAAATCCCTACGAGTATGGTTTACAGAGTATTTAATTGAAAGTACTGGTCGATCATTGTGCCGAATAATAGTTCAATCTCAACTGCAGATAATAGTCTCCATAATATTATCAATTTATACATTCTATACAACGCGACAAAGTGCACAAGGAAATTGAACCTGTGCAATAAAAAGGTTACTGGGTTGATGGCCAATAATCAACCTAGAGTAAATTTTTACACTGGCTCAATGGCGTCATGGACCAGTATAATAAAGATTAGACTGGGATCTCAATCAGGGTGTGTGAGCACTCAGTGGAGAGCCCAGAATGCCATGGGCACAGAGGTCTGAACAACTTGGATGAATAAGGTTTTAGTGTGAACATGAGGAAAGCTAAAGTAAAGCAACGTACCAAAGGCCACCAAAGCAAACCAAATGGCTGCAATGGGGGCAACTGCAAGTCTTGTGGGGGCAACCCCCAAGGGTGGAGGAGGCTGGGAGGATTACAACACTAGGGTTTCGTGGATGCAGGCCTTCAGGCATAAAGAGAAGGGGTCGCAGGTCAACAAAAGACAGTACAAGGCTGCTGCGTAATCAGCGGTTGGAAAAAGGTGTAAAGGTGGTGCATACAGAGCTTTGGGGCTGAGCTCTCTGAATGGGGTGCTCCAGGACCCTTGGCCGATCAAGATCTTTAGTGGGCGGATCAGGGGGGTCCTGACTCCATAAATGATGGAACAGAGCACACTGGTGCTTCCCCACTCAGAGAGCATCTTCCATGGAGCCAACGGCGTAATGGACAGTCAGATTCGCGCCAAATGGGCATGTGATAGAGGTAAGCGAAGAATATGCATTGTCCATAGCAAACTGATTTACAAAATTTATGATGCACCACCAGGTGGTGGTGTTGAATGACTGAAATCCAGTCAATGAGCATCTGGAGGAAGATCTGGGCAATGGTGCGCTTTGCCAGATTGATAGGAAAAATTTGATATTTAAAAAAGGCATATAAGAGCCGCAACAATCTGAATGAGAGTATCAGGGTTTTTTAAAATTAGGCAAGGAAGTAAAGAAATTTAACTGAAAACAGCCCCTGGCAGGGCTGTTGCCTTAAGAACTGGGGGCAGAATTGGGGAGGGCATCAAGGGATTGGTCACTTGATCTTCATGGGCAGAAATTGATTGGTTGGGGGAGAGGTGTTCCAAGGTATTTGCTCCCTGTCAAAACTAAAAAAAAATTTTAAGTTGACCCTAATTTCTTGTTCCAAGCCAAGTTGACCATGCCAACCTGGGACCTGATCATCCAAGTCAGCCTAGCCCTTCATCCTGAAATGCCCAAATTTGTACTGGAGGGTTGGGAGGATCACACCAGCTCACTAGCTGATCATCCCAAAGTGAAATTTGAGCCTTAATCGCATTTTCGTCCTTGGCAGCCCCAACCAGCTCCCCAAGCCCAAAATTTGCAGACTGGGCCTTGAGGTACTCACAAGCTTTTTACCTAAATTTTTACAAGAAATTTTAGGGGGTTGGGGAGTCCCAGGGCCCTGCCCGTGGTCCTTGGCTTGCACAATATAACTGCACACCCACTCTATCAACCCATACAGTGTAGAGGAGGGGGAAAGAGGTGGGAACAGGATAAGCTTGGGTTGTAGTAAATTCACCCAGCGCTATCTACTGTCAGCATATTGAGGTTTGTGACCACAGATCCCTTTTAAGAATTATGATCAAAGAAACCCAAAGCTCGAGGGTGTTGAAAAATACCTTTATGCTTCTTTTGGTCTAGAAGTCTTTATCCTGATATTCAGTTGGGTAAGTCAATTCCCAAAAAAGCTATATCAATTTTATACTAAAACTGATGAAAAGGAGAAAAAAAGTAATCTTTGTTTTAGCCCAAGCCTCATTATAAGGGAGTTTCGTTCAGTCAATCACCAAGCTAAGTCCTAGACTCATACAATTTGGGGATTTGGTGGTAGTTTAGTCTCTGGGCCCAATATTATTGGCTCCTAAATTAAGTTTGAACCCCAATACTAGGGCGTGGCATTTCTTCAGAAATTGTCCCCGATAAAGGTTCTAGCTATTTGGCTGGCTTGGGTTTGATTTCTCATATTTACCTTGTTTGAATCTCCAATTTGGGTTGGAATTCTGACAACGCCCTCATCTAGATCTTGGCGTAAGGGGAAAAGGGATGGAGGAAATGACTATGTATGTGGTTCACTACTGTACCATGAATGACCTCTATGATTGAGTGTTCATTGCCCTGCTTATATTTGACCTTGTAAGGCCCTGACCAGTTGGTTCCAATTTATCGTCATGACCTCCAGGCCGATGATGATAGAAAATAACAGGTCACCCAGTTGAAAAGTGCAGGGGGTTATGCTTATCATAAAATTGGTTAGTTTCTCTACAGGTGGTAGGTGATAAGTTCTTGGAATCTAGAGCCTGGAGTCAGATAATTTAATTGGCAATGCTTTACATAGTAACTTCAGGGGCGTCAGGGGATGCCTGATCTAACATGGCATGCACTCTGGAGGGAAACTGGGGATTTGTCCATACAGAGCCTGGAAGGATGACATCTTAATTATTCAATGGTCGCTTATTCTATAGGTCAAATTTGCACTAGGAAAATATTGGGGCCAGTGCAGAGGGTGGTCATGGACATTTTCTGAAAGAGTGACCATTAGGGTACCATTCGCCCGCTCCGCCATTCCATTGGTGGCAAGATGATATGGAGTGGAAAATACCTTGGTAGATCCCATCAGCTCGGCTAAATCATTCACCAGGGAAGATCAGAAATTTTGCCCATTATTGGAGAGTATTATGTGAGGGCACCCATGCTGGGTGATAATCTGATTATATAAGAAGGTGGCAGTAGCTTTTGCTAAAGTGGAAGGTAGCGATACAGCTTCAATCCACTTAAATAAATGATCCACGGCCAGGATGAGGAACTGGTGACCATTAGAGGCTTGAGGGAGAGGTCCCACAACAATAATGCTAATAGTATGGAAGGGTTCAAAGGGTGGAACCACTGGATGTTGTGACTGGGGATTAGGTCCAACTTGACTTTGGCATACCAGCCAGGACTCCAATAAATCTTTGATTGTAACAATTATTCGTTCCCAGTAACATTGAGCCTTGAGCCACTGGTAAGTTTTCCAAACTCCTCTATGGCCGACATTCCAATGTCCCTCTAATATAATGTCAGTTTGCACTGAAGGTCGTACATAGGGAACATTTTTTGGGACACAAGTTTGCACAGTTAGCCATTTTTGACTCGAAGACCCGCCGATTTTTTTTGCTAATTCTGTTTGCAAGGTAGGTAGTTCATCTTTCCATAAGTGTGGTTGATCTAGGAGGTCATTAAGTTGATCCTCCTCAGGGCATTTCAAGTTAATATGGGCAGCCAAGATAGGCAATCTGCATTTTGGTGTATGGGCCCTGATCAATATATTATTGAAAAATCGTAGTTTTGAGTTTTAACAATCATTGAGCTAACCTCCCATCAGGGTCCTTCATTTAGTGTAGCCATCTCAGGGAAGTATAGTTGGTAATTATAGTGAAATGTTTCCCATATAGAAAAGGAGGAAAAGTTTAATAGCCAATAATACCACTAATAATTTGCATTCTGTAACGCTATAGCTGCATTCAGCTCTGGTTAGAGTTTTGCTAAGGTAGGCAATAAGATGGTCTACCAAGTTTTCATCATGCTGCTATAGGATGGCTCCAATGGCTATATCACTAGTGTTGGTAAAGAGAGAAAGGATTTATTAAAGTTGAGATATATAAGTACTGGAGAGTGGGAGAGAGAGACGTGTAATAGGTCAAAGGCCTGCTGTTGCTCTTATTTTCGCTGGAAGGGTATCCCTTTCTTCATTAAATATACAAAAGACTCGGAGATTTCTGCAATGTGGGGGATGAAGTGGCGAAAATATCCCACCATCCCTAAGAAAACTTGAAATTCTCGTAGGTATTTAGGGGAATATTTTGGAATTGGCCAGAACCTTGTATTCATCTGGTTTATTCCAAATTTACCTACCTTATGGCCCAAAAAGTCCATTTAACTCTGAAAGAAAGTTCACTTTGATGGCTTTGGTTTCTAATGATGATTGCTGTAACCACTGGAAGACTTATCTAAGGTGATCTAGTTGTTTAGTAAAGGTTCTTGAGAATATGGTAATATCATCAAGATAAACTAGAATGCAGGAGCGTTTTAAATCGCCAAGTAGTCCGTCCAAGGCGCGTTGGAAGGTGGTAGGGTCGTTACACAACCCCTGCGGCATCTGAGTGGGTTCTAATAGTCCTTCACTTGTGATGAGAGCGCATTTATCATGGTCTTCCGGTGATAAATCAACTTGCCAGTAACCGCTGGCAAGATCCATAGCCAAAAAAATAGTGGGAACTCAACATCAAACGTAAGGAATCATCTATAAGTGGCAATAAATAGCTGTTTTTTCAGGTGATCAAATTGAGGCGGCGATAATACATAACAACATGATGGACACCATCCTTCTTCCAAATTAATAGAAGGGGGAATCCCACAGGCTTTTATAAGGCACAAGTAACCCAACGTCAAGCAGTTGCTGTAAATTTATAGCCACTTGTGCTTTTTCCCCTTTGGATTTTTGGTATGGCTGGTATTTGAATGGAGGATGGCCTCGGTCTCAATTTATTGAATTACTCTGGACATTTTTCCATATTCACTTAATTCTTAGGAAAAAATATACTTTCGTACTCTTCAAGGAGGTCTTTGACGGTTTTCACGTTCATTAGGGGTGAGATTGTCCCCAATTTGACTGTCAACCAAAGCTATAGTAGGTGGGGAATCAAATCCTAAAACTTGTAATAATTCAAAACAACTCACATCGGCAATATTCTCAATGGGAATAGTTAAGTAAGCGATAGGGGCATGTTGAGGGACTTAGATGGTATGATTTGTTAAGTTACCTAATAAAATAGAGATAATTCCCATAAGCGGGATCCAAAATCCCAGGACAGGTTAAAGCTTCATTAATAGAATGGTTTGGGTATCCCCTAAGCTCCAAGATGTGATTAAGAGGGGTGAGAATCTGAATCCCTGTATCCACAATAATTTGTGAGCCAGAGGGTATTGTAATAGAGTGGGGGCATACAGAGGGATCCCATCTTCAGCATCCACAGCCTCCGGGGTAACTTGGTCTTTCCCCCTAAAATTTGGTATTCAACTTTGCAAATGGAGGATGGGTATTCAAGGAGTCATATCCGTTTTTTAGGGACTCCTTTACCTTTGATGGGGAGCTTAAATATTAACAGAATCTGATACCCTAGGAGGGATAAGTATTTTCCTCATGGTTGATGATGCATTTGAACTCCCGCATCAATTGGACTCCAATAAGCAGCTCATAAGTATTTTTTTCGAATGAAATGGCGGTGGCAGTAATTAAAAGTTTCCCAAATTGAAGAGGTAAGGCGAGGTATTCTCTAATCGCCTTAATAGATTGACCACCTGCTGTTCCATATTCAGCCTCATGGATCAAGTCCAGAGCCATTTTTATCTTTTGGATAATTCAGGAGGTAATATTAAACTGGTGATCTGGTGTCAATTATTGTCAGGGCTTTAACCTTATGTACGACTACCTCAACTCAAACCATCAAAGTTCCAAACTGGGAATTAGCAGCTAGTAGATTGTCAGTAGGGATTAGCAATATGGCAAGCGGAGATTCTGCCGTGGCCAGGTTTGGAAGATGTTCTTTGTATTTGAACGTTTTTTATGCTAGCGCTTGACTTTACATAGAAGTGTTGACTGTCAAATTTTTGTTGGGGCAACTGACCAACATAAATGTAAGAAAGCGGTTGTGTTTATTCCATTATATATAAAATGGTACATCAACTTTATCATGAGCAGCTAACACAAAACAACATGAAGTGCTTGTGATAGAGCTAAAGCTAGTATAAGGGTCATGAAGCACTGTATTTCCGTCAGCATATGGAGCCTCTTACCCCCATACTGACTGATCTTTTGCTGACTTACGTCGAAGGATGTGGCAGTCAGCTACAGTGTGGTTGTTTCTTCTGTATTGAGTGAAGTATAATTCATGTGTAGGATAATTGTGGGGTTTAACGGCCAACAATTGGAACTGGGGATTATTGGTGTCAAAACAAGGTGGCTCAATGGGTTTATGTAGTAGGGCCGGAATTTCTAATAAAGCCTCTCTATATAGAGGAGGGACTTTAAGTTAAGCACTGCTTTAAGATAAAATAAAATATTAGGCATATTCTTAAATTCCGCAAATGCAGCAGTGATGGCATTGTCTAACATAAGACTATTCCCTGCAACCAGAGTTTGTGCTTCAAGATAAAAAAGTGGGCAAGTTTTCTGATAGTTCCCCCAATTAAGGCTGATAGCCATAAAGGTCTGTTTTTGGTTGGTTAAGGTTAAGTTGCTCCCGAATTCCTGTAGCAAGGCAGACTTGACATCATTCCAAGTATGGCAATGCACTAGATGATAACCATACTGTCTTATGCCATATGGCTAAGATAGTTAGTCAAATGCTTAAGTCATTTATGGTCAGTCACTTCATCCACAGAGCTTTCATAGCAGTATAAAAAAGATAAAATACTTCCCTCCCCAGGGACAAATTTCTTTAAACGAAGGTTTAATTGTACCACTTGAGGTGGTTAGAGGATGAACATCATGAACTGATATGGGGACAGCGCTTTCACCTAATGATGAGGCAGTATCTTGGAGATACGCTTGAGGTTGAAGTTCATCTACTTGTAGCTGCAGATTGTTAAGATCATCAACTATTAAATCTACTCATTCATGAGCGGCACTGAGATCTAACTGTGGTAATGAGTTGGTTTAATTGGCGTATTTCATTTTTTAAGGCAGTATTAGAAGCTTGGAGGCCAAGTTGATGTTTTTCAGTGGTAGGCACTCTTTGCTCCAATCCATGAACCAAAGCAGATAGTGTTGCCCAGTCACTGAGATGGGCGGCTTTATGATCTGAGAAATTTCCCAAAACAGAATCGTTATTATCCATATTTGCTTTTGTCATTTATTTTTATAATACTCACCACAAATTCAGGGTGCAACCTGGCAGGGAGCACCAGTTTTGTCGGGATATCAGGGTTTGTGGCCACAGATCCCTTTTAAATATTATGAGTTAAGCAACCCAAAGCTTGAGTGAGTTAAAAAAACTGTGTGCTTCTTTTGGTCTAGAAGTCTATATCCTGATACTCAGTTGAGTAAGGCAAGTCCCAATTAAACTATATCAATTTTATATCAAAAACTGATGGAAAGGAGAAAAACATAATCTTTATTTTAGTCCAATACTCATTATAAGGAAGTTTCGTTTAGTCAATCCCCAAGCTAAGATCTAGACTTATACAATTTGGGGATTTGGTGGTAGTTTAGTCATTTGGGTCTGTTGTAAAATTAGTGGAATAGTTAAGATATGCCATGAGGGATTTTGCATAGGGTTTGGCCCACTGAGCAATAGGACCAATGATATGACAATTGTTGCCCTTCAAAACAACAAAATAAACTAATATAATAATATAAAGCACTTGCTCCCACTATACTCTTTATTTATATATTAAACACAGCAGATCCTTGCTGTTTTGCTCTTCCTAACTTATTAACAACCAACCTTCTTAATCATCTCATTTCTCTTATATTGTAGCTATTTTGGATGTTACCGCTTCTATGGCTTAGTAATTTAATTCGCCATATCTCATTGGTTATGTCAAAACTTCATTTGTTAAATTCACAATCACCTAATTTGAAGCGATCTCCCAACAACCCGATATAACTTATCTCAAGGTGCTTGAATAATCATTACTCGTATTAAACTCAGCGGATTCTATCCATTCTGCTATAGAAAATTAGGGCTTATCATCCAGTCATATCAGAATCATGACAGGGTCCAATATTATTGGCTCGCCTTATAGATCGGGTTTGAACCCCAATACTAGGGCGTGGCATGTCATTGGAAATCGTCCCAATAAAGGCCTAGCTATTTGGCCAGCTTGGGTTCAATTTCCATTATTTACCTTGTTTAGATCTCAACTTTGGTTGGAATTCCGACATCTACCATGTGTGCCATGTTGCTCAACTGTGATAGGGGGTCCACATTGGCCTTAGGACCCCTCTTTGTCCTAAAGGGATACTGTTCCCTATCCAGGTACAGGGACTGGCCTTCTAGACTTGCACTGCCCTTTCTTTTTGCAACTGGAAGGTTCCCCCGCTAGGAGAATGGACCATGGCATAGTTTTTGTGCTTCTCCAGGAGCTTTAAGGCGAGAATGGCAGAAATCTTCTGGGGGATGGGGGGCTGAGGGATGGGATGCATGGAGTTCCTTTACCAGCTCCTTAGAGTTTGCACAATTTCGTGCACTCACCCAACTGTTTTTATATGGGGTAGCCTTTCCAGGCGATCAGATACTGGACAAATCGGCGAGACCTCCAGGAGGCAAGGATAGCCTCAACATCGGCTTCCTGGGAGTCCCCAATGACAATGTGCTCAGGAGAGGTTAGCCTTCCCCCTTGAAGGGAGTTAATAAGGAGGTATGGATGACATTGTGCTGCTTCCAGTGCACGGGCAGTTTCAAACGGTAGGCCCCATTACCCAGATTCTTCTCAACCTCAAAGGGACCTGAACGTTTTGCTGCCAACTTCTGGGTAGGAGCTTTCAGGGGGAGGCTCCATGTGTCCAGAATGATGAGGTAGCTAACATTAATCTCATGATTAGGAAGGCGCTTCCAGTTAGCGAACTTCATGTAGTCCCAAGACTTTACCAAGTGTTTATGAATCATATGCATCTCGCGGAGTGAGTTCACACAGTCCTCAGCTGCTGGAACCACCAAGGAGAGCTTTGGGGCCAATTTGGAAGGAGAGGTTGTAACCAGGATAGCCTCAAAGTGAAAAAATTGGTCTAGGAGTGGATGTAGTTATTATAAGCAAACTGTGCAAGGGGAAGGTCCTTGGCCCAGGTGTCTTGTGAGGCAGTCACGTAACAACACAGGTACTGTTATAGCACCTGGTTCATCCTCTCAGTTTGCCTATTGGACTGGAGGTGGTAGGAGGTGGACCTGCAGGGCTTAGTGCTGAGGAGAGCCAACAACTCCTCCAAAAACTGGATTTGAACTGGGGGCCCCTATCACTCACTATCTATTTGGGGGAAGCAAACATGGCAAGAACATGCTTTATGAACAAATTGCGGTATCTACTGCAGTGATAGCTGAGAGGCAGGGAATAAAGAGAGAAAACTTGGTAAATTGGTCAATAACTATCATAATGGCATCTGAGCCACAGTAGGGTGAGAGTTCCACAATAAATTCAACTGAAACTGAAGTCCATGGACCCTCAGCCTGCTGCAGGGGGTTTAAAAACCCCTTCTTACCAGGAACGGTCTGACCTTGCACATGTGCAGGCAACATAGTGGGCAATCCAGATGGGAATATTTTTTGAGAAACCCAGCCAGTTGTAGGTTCATTCGATGAGGTCCTCACACTTCTTGGTGCCAGGGTGCCCTACCACTGGGGGGAACGTGGTACGCCTCAATGACACAGCTGCTAAGGGTGTGAGGAACCCAAACTTGATCACAAAACCAGATTGTCCCATCCCTCGAGGTGTAAAGTGCTTTTTACTACCACTTGGACTTCTAGTTGGCATAAAGCTCAACCCCTTCAGGGCAACAAGTTTGGGATGCAAGGATGCAGGAGAGAAGTGGGGCATCCAAGGCCATGTCAGTGAAGGCCACCGTAGGTAGGGCCAAAGAGAGGATTTGGTAGGGGGTACTACTCTGGTGAGCTCCAAGAGGAACTTCCCCACCATCAGGTGACAGGGAGGGGTTTCAACTTAACATGCGTGGTAAGACATTTAGGGGACCTTTGATAAATTTCTACTTAAAGTGGAAACTACAGAGGTCCTGGTAGGTGCAGGTTTGCCAATGCCCCAGCTTCTGGGGCTACAGTAATTGTTCAGTGCCTTGTAATCTGTTTAAACAATAAATATACTGGGCACCCTGTATGAGTTATCACCAGTGAGTGAGTGACCACGCCACTGACGCTAACTCCTTGTCATAAATGGGCCACGCTTACTCAGTTGAGGTTACTTGTGGTGAAATAAGCCACCGGGTGATTGACTCCTTTGTGCTCCTGTAGCAACATGGCGCCCACTGCCACTGAAGAGGCATCACAAGCTACTAGAAAAGGGCAAGAGTTTTTTGCGTGGCAGAGGATTATGGCTGTTATAAAGATCTCCTTAATGACCTTGAAGGCCTGATGGCATTTGGAGACCACTTGAAGAGAACCCTCTTCCCTGTGAGAGAATGGAGGGGTGCCGCAAGTTGTGCAAGGGTCGAGAAGAACTTCTTCAAAAAGGTTATTGTGCCAAGGAAGCTGCGATTTCTTTTTAGTAGTTGAAGTGGGCCATGAATGGATAGCCTCGAGCTTGCAGGGGGAACTGCATAGCCTTCCTTCATGAAGAGGTTGCCTAGAAAGGTTACCGCTTCCCTGAAGAATTTACACTTGTAGGTTTTCTTAAAAGTCCTGCCTTATGTAGGGCCGCCACCACCACTTTTCAGATCATTGGCAAGTTTCTCTGGGGTAGGGTAATGGATCAGGATATTTCTTGATTTAGGTGGCGGCGCATGAGAAGCACAAATCCTCCAGCAAATCAATGGTTCGCTGGAAAGTGGCCGGGGCATTCTTTAACCCAAAAGGAATCACCCTAAACTAAAAGAGCCCTCTTTGGGTGCTAATAGCCGTAAGCCACTCCTCCCCCTTGCCACCCTCACCTGATTGAAGGCATTTACCAGGTCCAGCTTTGAGAAGACGCAGGAGTTGGTGATGGCCTGGGCGATGGATTTCTCTAAGGGCAGGATTATGGAAAAAATGGTTGTGATGTTTTTAAGGTGCTCGTAGTTAACACAGGAACAATGGGAGCCCTCTGACTTCCTGACAAAAGCTATAGTGAGGTGATGGGAATAATTTCTTTATAAGACAACCCTTCAACATCTCATCCAGAAAAATTCTCAGGGTCTTGTCCTCTTCCTCTGTATAAGGTTAGAGGGGGCAGTTGAATTTGACCATATCAACCTTCAATTATAATGATAGGTTATACTCAGAGTGTGAGGAAGAATTAGACTCCAGAAACATATTAAATTTTTTTTGTATGGGGCGAGAAGGGAAGGGAATTTTAGTGGGAGGTCTGCTGGGGTAGGGTCAGGAGGAGAGATTGAGCTATGTGAAGGACCCAGGAAAGAGTTTCCAGTAGAGGAAACTCTCCGCTCAGCTTCTTATTCATGTTAACAGATAATGACTCTTCAGGTTGATTTGAAACTGCTGGCGAC
This sequence comes from Massospora cicadina, assembly GCA_022478985.1. Taxonomy (NCBI): domain Eukaryota; kingdom Fungi; phylum Entomophthoromycota; class Entomophthoromycetes; order Entomophthorales; family Entomophthoraceae; genus Massospora; species Massospora cicadina. The sequence goes on along the minus strand of JAKSZP010005835.1, from coordinate 13,538 downwards.
GCCACCTGCCTACTCCCAAAATCACAGGATATAGAAGATCCTGCACTGCAGAGAAATGGTCGCAAAACCCAAAGCCATGAATAGAAAAGTGTAGGGGGCTTCAAGTGTTGTGGGACTTCAGAGTCTCAGATGAGGCACCCAGGATAGATTAAGCTTCCTCCATCACCAAGTCCAAGGAACGCGTTGAACTTTAGTCAATGAAGTTTACCGCCACGCCTGTATCAAGTAGGGCTTGTATGGTGACCTCACCTGTCTCAGAGGGGAAAGAAGCTTGAAACAGAAATTAGGCTTGATCCTCAAAATTGGGGAGAGAAAGAGAAAAGTAGCAGAGGAAGAAACATGGCCTATCATAAGGAGTGGCTGCTCAGGAGGTGCAAGGCTGGCTGCTCCTGAGGCGAAAGAGTCAACTCCTCCTCACCCCAGATGGGGTGGCGATGGTTAATGAGTACACCTGCTCCTCCCTCCTTGGGGGAGAAGCAGGGATCAGACAGAGAGACAGCGGCGCAGGAGAGAACAGGTTCCAAATACTGGAAACCCAGCATATTACCATTGTGAGCAATGGTAGGAACAGGGGACTTAGCTATTGGGTGCTTCCCCAGAGGACGCATATCCAATTTGGACCCCGCAGCAGGGCAGAGGGCTGCAAGCCCAGGTGGATGCTTCAATTGTCCACGACCATTAGCTGATGGTTTAGGGACAGCATGAGGCACTGTGAGGTCTGCAACAACAAGCGTGGGGGCGTGTAAGGGTCTGGCACCAATTGAGCGCGCTACCTAGAAGGCAACCTCTAGGGACCCTGGGAGAGGATCCCAGGATGGGTGAGCAGCTAGGGAGAATCCAAGGCAGGTCACAAGGCAGAGACAGAGATTTCTGAGGGGATTGGCACAACAAAGACCAGCATGGCAAAGGCTTCAACCAGGAAGGATAACTCTGCAGCTGACTGTTTTATGGTGAAGAAGCGGACGAGTCACGAGGGTCTCAACTCAGAAGCCTGAACCACTTAGTGACCAATGCAAGCAGAGGGGTAGGATTCCCAGTCTTGTCCTCAAAAATGAAGCACCTCCCTTAACCCAGCGGCGGGCATACCCTTTCAGGGCGTCAAGGAGTACCACACTCTATTAGGCGTCAGAGGGGTAAGGCTTTCCCACTATCAGCGGTGAAGCGCATCTGAAGCTCCGTCAGGACACTCAGGACTTGGTTAGAACCTCGTCAGAAGTAATAAGAGGTACCCCCATCCCTATCATATTGAAAGAGGGGGTGACGCTGATAGCTGGGGCCTGGTGGGGTGAAGACCAGTCCACCAAAGCCTGTTTGCACGCTCATATGAGCAAGGCAGCAGACCAACAAGAGAAAATCAGATCGCAGAGGGAGTGCACATTCAGGGTGAGTGCATAGGACATTGCTTCGCCAATGCCAGAGAGGAGGGCGGAGATGGCTGATATAAATGGTCAGTTCATTATGTCATGGACCCATCTGATAAAGATTAGACTGAGCTCCCAATCAGGGTGTGTGAGCACTCAGTGGAGAGCCCAAACTTTTATGGGCACAGAGGTCTGAACAACTTGGATGAGCGGGGTTCTAGTGTGAACATGAGGAAAGCAAAAGTTAAGCAACGTACCAAAGGCCACCAAAGCAAAAATAAATGGTTGTAATGGGGGCAATTGTGAGCCTTGTGGGGGCAACCCCCAAGGGTGAGGGAGGCTGGGAGGATGACAACACCTCAGGGTTTCGTGGTTGCAGGCCTTTAAGCTTAGATAAAAGGGGTTGCAGGTCAACAAAAGGCAGCTCAAGGTTGCTGCATGGTTAGAAGCAGGAAAAGGGTGTAAAGGGGGCCCATGCAAAGCTTTGGGGATGAGATCTCCTGAATGGGGTGCTCCAAAACCCTTGGGCGAGCGAGATCTTTATTAGGCAGATCAGAGAGTTCTGACTTCATAAATGATGGAACAGAGGTGCACTGGTGCTGCCCCACCCAGAGAGCAGCTTCCATGGAGCAGAAGCGTAATGGACAGTCAGATTCACGCCAAATGGGCACGTGATAGTGGCAGGCGAATAAGTTGCATTGTCCAGAGCAAACTGATTTACAAAGTTTATGATGCACCACCAGGTGGTGGTGTTGATTGACTCAAATCCAGTCAACGAGCATTAAAAGGAAGATCTGGGTTATGGTGCGCTTTTCCAGATTAATAGGAGAAATTTTTTGTATATGAAAAAGGTGTATGGGGGCCACAACTAGCTGAACGAGATTATCAGGGTTTATTTATGAAATTAGGCAAGGAAGTAAAGAAAATGAACTGAAAACAGCCCCTGGGTGGGTTGTTGCCTTAAGAATCGGGGGCAACATTGGGGAGGGCATCAAGGGATTGTTCACTTGATATTTGTGGGCAGAAATTGATTGGCTTGGGGGAGAGTTAGTCCATGGTATATGCTTCCCCGTCAAAACTTAAAAACTATTTTAAGATTGCCCTAATTTTTTGGTCCAAGCCAAGTCAACATGTCAAACTGGGACCTGATCAAACAAGTCAGCCTAGCCCTGCATCCTGACCTGCCCAAATTTGTATTGGAGGTTAGAAGGGTCACACCAGCTCACTGGCTGATCATCCCAAAGTGAAAATTGGAGCCTGAATCGCATTTCCGTCCTGGGCAGCCCCAACCAGCTCTCCCAGCCCAGAATTTGCAGACTGGGCCTTGGAGTCATCACAAGCATTTTTGACTAAATTTTTACAAATATTGCTAGGGGGTGGGGAGTCCCAGGGGCCTGTCTGTGGCCCCTGGCTTGCACAATCTCTCTTCGCATCTACTCTATCAACCTGTACAGTGTATAAGAGGGTGAAGAGGTGTGAACAGGATATCCTTGGGGGGTAGCACAGTCACCCAAAGCTCATCTACCATGTGCGCCAAGTCACTTAACTGTAAATAGGGGGTCCACTTGAGCCTTGGAACCCCTCTTTGTCTAGAGGGATACTGTTCCTTATCCAGGTGCAGGGGCTGACATATGACTTACAAATGGTTTCTACCATTTTCAGAGTAATTATGCACTTCCCAGTATTTTCCAGTATAGTTTATAATGATGGGTGTTGCAACATTAAAACGACCTTTTCTTTCACCTAGGTGATTACAGTTGCTACAATATGACCTTTATTGATAAAATATATAATCTTCTTATTATAAATTTACTGCCTCTTACAATTCCCTTTAGCTTATTGATAAGTAACCATCCTTTTCGGTTGTACATCAACGCCCAAGTGCCAATTACACCATTTGGTGCTCATTACATGGGCTACTTTTGGTACCCTGTTTTCTGCTAAAAGACACTAAAACTGTCATAATCAGATAATGCTTGTTGAGGTGACCCGCCAGTTGTTTCATATGATGAACTCAATTATGGGAAGGCACATCGAGTTCTAGTCTCATGTGACTACTTTTAGATGTGGTAAATTTAATGCAGAAGCCCCTAAGACCCCACGCCAGCTTAGTGGCCTTGCTTTTCCAATAAATGGGGCAGTTGCTATTAAAGATCACTGGTGGGAGTTGAATAATATGAGTTTAATTTTATACAAAGGGCAAAAAATCTGGAATTAACATTTCTATTTGAATAAGTCTATCCAGAAACGGGAAAAGGTTGAACAAAAATCTTGGTATAATGGCATCACTTTAATAGCATAGTTCTCAACTTTTCCAAGACTGTAAACATGCTACTTGGAAAAATTTAGACAAGAGCCTAGTTGAGCTGATTTCTCAGATCATAGTTCTAGTGATTTTAAGGATGCAGCTGTTGGCTACTTTCCCATCGTTATGATTAACATACCCATATTTGCTGCTAATACCAGCACTGAGGCAGTGGCTACCACTTCTGTTAGTACCAAACCCAAGATGCTAATATTGGTAACTCTAGTGGTTTTGCCCCTAGTAACCTGGTCATCCTGCCCAAATCTATGGGTATGTAATTATCCATACTTTTATATGTTTATCTAAAATTACAGTGGGAAACACTAATAGTCAGAAAAAAATTGGTCATACTGATAAATTTATTGGACATTTATAGTCAGGAGCTAGTATTGAAAAAATAACTGAAGTTGTTTTTATTTTCTGCCAAAACATCGTTATTAATGAGTTTAGGGGTTGGAATTGGTGATAGTACGGAAAACCGCGTTTTCTGTCTATTAGCTACAACCCCCAGTAAAGAAGATTTAGCCTTCGCTGACCACTTTTACTATGAGGCTCAGGTCTTGTATGAGGCCAAGGTTTTAGGTCATTATAATGCACAGATCGCTTTCTTCCGTTCCTGCGAGCCTCACAAGTAGTTGTATTAGCCATGCTATCCGTTTTAAATTACATTACCACCATAACTAAAATTTAAACTACATTCACCAATGCGCCCTTACTTTTAGTGCCCCTAATACCAAGCCATTCAAGAAAAAGTCAAGCATTTATTTATTGGCCTTGATCAACAATAAGGATTTGGTAAAAGCTAAGAAGAATAGAAAAAGGATATTCTACTTGCTCTGAAAGCTCAAAAATCTCAGATAAATAATTAACAGTACAGAATATTATTTCCAATGGTGGAACTTCATATATGAATATAGAAAATGAGTTTGCTATGCCTTTGCGGCCACAGGTGAGCAGTAATTTATCTACTTATTTGGTCAAGAAGATACTCTTGACATTATTACGCTGACCAGCTAAGTTATCACGCTGAGTGTACTTACATTGATATTAACATGTGCAAAATATCAGTTTGGGCCATCCTGGACAGCGGGGCGCCCATTAACATAGTTTCTTTAATGCTAATGAAGAAATTAGTAACTGAACCTCATTTTATTCATTGCAAAGAATATGGGACCACTGGGCCTAACGCCACAACCTCATTAGGGCGTATAGGTCATTGCTGTTGGGGTTTTGTACAAGAGTGTTGTCTGCTCCAACCATAGTTTTACCTCATGGCTATAGGGATCTTCTGATTGATACCTTTTTTGAGAAACTATGGGCGTAAAAGCCATTTTTAAATTGTTAATTTGGATATTGGGGGACGACATTTCACTGTATTATATTTAGGAAACCCCAGATATTGGATGTGTATTTGTGGGTGCAGTTATTAAGCATTTTTCTGAGACCACCAACGTTGACTTGCAGAAGCCTAATGCAACTTCAACACGTGGCCCATACAGCAATAGTCATCATTTTGAGTTATGGCATGATTATTCCACTTATTTTTCTTTGTGCTTGCACCATAATTCGGTTGACAATGTGTATACAGTGCCCTACGTCTTTCAGAGTTGGGGGAGATTGATTATACCTCCCAGCTTGAGCCCACATCTCCGCATTCCTCAATTGTTAACGTTGAGTCTAGTGGGGGAATTGCTCCCATTGATATTGTAAAAGCAGCTGATGTACTTTAAATGCCTCAGCATATTTTGTAATCCAGTGTGGATTTAACTCTGCGCTGCACAAAAATTTTACTATCAAACTGAGCCATCAAGCCCTCATTGATACTGATATCACCGTACATATTTCTGCCAGTTTGTATGTTAAAATGCTTCCACCAATTTAATAATTTAAAAATGATCCCATTGCCTCTCCTGGTGCTATTTATCCTCATCATGGAGAAATTAAGGCATCCTTGTAAAACGCCTATTCTTACCCTGTGCACATCAAAACGTATCAAACAAGAGCTTTTGTTTATCTGTTGCCTGGCCTAATGGCCTCATCACCTTAGTTATTAACTGACTTTCACTCATTTTATGTTTGAATGTTTGGAGAAGTGGGGGTAAATGTTAATTTTTGGTCTGACTAACCAACAAACCTTATATCTTATCTTTTACTTACTTAAATAATTACTTATAGACAATGGGTTTGAAGCCTTGGCCTTGTTTGTGGTGTCAATCTGTTTAATTGTTTATTTGGTATCACCTCAATGCTTATGTCAATCTGATGTATTAAGTTATAGTGGATCATCTTGCCATATGCTCAAGTTTTTATATTTAGCTATTAATCAATAGGATTAAATTACTATCATTTTGCTCTGGGCCATAACAAGAATTGCTACTGAGGTTAAAAAGTTTACCACCTTCTGGAAGATCTCCTGAATCTCTTATTATTAATTTATAAGGCTTACAACGTCATAAATTCAAATCCTGTTACTAGTATTATATTTTCTCATTTTTCCCCCTAAGCCATCATAAAAACAATCACTGAAGGTTTTATAATTTCCAAAATTCTGGCACAGTTGTTTCTACGATTTTCCAGAATAATTATGCAGGCCCAGTATTCTCCAGTAAAGTTTATAATGATAGTAGCAACAATGTTAAAGAGATCCTTTTTTCTCTGACTGTTTACAGCTGCTGCAATAAAACCCTTTTAGAGATAATTTATTTATCTTTTTATTTTAAGGTTACTGTCCTCATACAGTTCCCTTTAGTTTATTAAAAAGTAATCAACTTGTGAATCTGTACATTATCGCGCAAGTGCCAATTACAACAGTGACAAATAACGCACTCTTACCGCTGCTTCTAGGAGGAGGAGGGGTGTACCAAGATATCCCTGTCATATTGGCGTGATGAACTACTTTAAAATTGGAACTACAATTCCTTGCTTTTTGCCTGCATATTAGCTTGCATCAACAGACACGTTGGAAGAAAATAATCTGGTCAAACTGTGGGATGTGTTGGGATTTTAACCACATTATGCCTTTAACAATATGTTCTGAAACTGTATTCTATCTAATTGGGCGCAGTTAACAATTCATGTGCATAATTTTGAGCTTTTAGACATTTATATGTAAAGTTACAAATTAGAGTTAATTTTAATCAATCATTTATTTATCTAGGTTGATAAATAAACTATCTAAAATTACTAATCATAACTTTAAGTTCTTTTTATAAATTTACTGAATATTGTAGATGTAATTGCTGCAACTTATGAGCATCCTGAAGTAGGATACAGCCCAATAGCATAAAGAATGCTGTAAGTCAATGTCTAGAATTTATATTACTTTTTAGTAAAAAATGCCAATAATAGTTGACAGGTTTGAATTCAGTTGCCATTTGTCAACTAGATATATCCCACTAATTCCCTTTCATTAAATAATTTTAGTTTCTGTACTAGATTTAAATGGTAGCTTTTATTGATCATAAAATTGGTAACGGCTGCCTGGAGTAGTTTTAACTAGGGTTTAATAGTTTTTTTATAGCTGAACCATTTTAGCTCAGATTGTTCCACCTGTTGACAAACAGTGAAGCATTTTTAATTAATAAAACCAAGTGACCTTGTGAAATTGCCGTTTTTCAACAATACACTATCTTAATTATTCCTATTTATTATCAATTAGTCGCTGCCTCAAGAACTAATCTGGGTGTTTCTGTAAGTCCAGGGGAGGTACCTATTCACTTGGACTGGTAGCGTTTCCTTTACTGTCCAAAAAAGGTCCAAGAAGGCCAGCTGCCCCTCTCGTCTCCCAGGGCAACCTTGCCCATGTGGTCGAGCAGTGGGTCACAGCTTACCCTTTTAGGATTCTACCACCTATCCCAGTATTAACTACCAAAGAATTGTTTTGGAAAATTAAGTGGATTTGTGTCAAATTAACAGAGATTCAACATCCACATGGGTGAATGGGTCAAATATGGCCAATGCAATGGGCCTTTGGCCCTAAGGCATGTCAGCATAAACCATCAGCACCAAAGCCTGATGGACATATACCATTGGTGGAAAAGGCGTCTGGTATAAAGCCTTTAGTAAAACTTGCCAATGACATTAGGTCATTGGAAAAAGTAGCTGCCAGCACTGAATCCTCCCAAAATAATAGAAATCTTTGTCTGGTAAATCTCGCCTGGTTCAACGGACACCAGAGAGACCAGGTGCAGGCAGGGTGGGCGCCCCAAACCTGTTCCTGATCCCTTAGTACCGCCCTGTGTGGGGTGGTCTTGGAAGGCTCCCGTTGCCCATTAGGCAAAACGCCGTCACTCAAATGATTGGAATTACAGAAAGTCCACAATTTGAGAATATGTGGACAAACTGATAATGATTCAACATGCCGCCAACACTTTTAAATTTTGGTTTCAAATAAGCCAGTTTCATCCACTCAAAGTTCGCCATGTTAAGTCAATTCTTGAGAACCCTGAAACCATGCATTCCCAAGCTATTCCCCAAAATAATTAGATATCTAAACAGTTGTAACGCGCTGAAGAAATTGATGGTCAAATCTCTTTTTTTAAATTTATTAAAAAAATCCCCTAGCTCCAATATTTATTTGTTTAAATTAAGCTTTACCATTTTCCAGTGACACCTCCAATGTGACCTCTCAGGCCTTGTACTAAATGGGCTATTCCAGTTATATTAGTAACTTTGGTCCTCACTGCAGTCTATTAAACTTATTGTCATGGCAATGTCATAATTAAGGGCATGGATTCTAAGGATAAAGCTGGACGTCAGGAGGCCAAAAAGGCTAAATTGGCAGGCCTCCATGACCTTAAACATACCCTGGACCAACGCTGGGTACAGGTGAAATATGCCTAGGTTGGTCCTGAGAATGTGCGTTATGCTTAGCTCAGTGTTACAGCCAGGGCGTTAAAATGCACACGCTATGTTTTATACCCAACGTTTTGTCACAGTTGCTTGAGGAACAGTGTTTTAATGACCAAATGCATTTATAATATTCCCAAATTTGGGACGAGTTCAACAACAATCCATAACTTAAGTTTGGTCAATTTCAAATTACAGTAGACTAGCCAAATATAGTGTGCACCTATTGGTTCGCTTAGTCTTAGCACTACTTCTGACAAATTGATGACTTGCCCCCATTATTTAAGTATTTTCCACAAGACCAACTTTCCTCACAGGTTGACATCCTAGATAAAATTTCCCGTTAAGTTTTCTATTTTTTATGGTCTCTTGGGCGAACCTGTGCGCAGACCTCCTTGAGGAGGTCTCCAACATTGGCATTTTTATCTTGACAAAATTAACTAGAATATCTGGTGCACCTCTGGGCTGCCATAGTCCTTTCCATATTGAGTCACCCAAGTACCCAGCACCAATCTCCACTTAGTTATGGAAACCCCTTTGGATTCCAACCAAGTTTTGTTGTTTATTTGTTATCTACTAGTATACTCCTCGTTGTACACCCTTGCTTTTGGTCCCTTAGGCTCCATCACCCTCCGCAGTTCCCTGTTTCCTATCTTGTTAATGGCTAGTTCCCTGGCAGTGTGACTGTGCATCCCGCACCACCTCTCTGGGAGTGAGAAAGTTACAGGCACTCTTTTGACATTAAACGACCAATCTTTTTATTTTACGTGCAATTAAATTATCCACATGTGGCTTTCTTTATGTGTAAATTAGGTCTCTGGCCATTTGTCACAGCCACTATGGTGCTCACCTCAGTTTTCTAATTTGGTTTTGTATTGGTGCATCTCAGCGTTATCCTTGAGACTACCAACTGGGAAGTGCCCGCCCTTCCTGCTCATACCTGGTGGACAAAGACCCTTTGTAATCCTTTTGTCATGATTCCTTGAAATTCCCCAATACTTATTATAGAATTCAATTTGCTCTTGCTTCCCTCTCATTGGAAGCTTCTTTTGGTAATAACAAATTAATTGGTTCTCATCCACCATCATGTGGGGTGTATTTTCTATATTGGCTGTCTCCAGAGATTGCAACTGGGTTTTCGTGGTGTTCATTGCCATCTGCTTTTGTGAAGATCAGTGGAGGGTTTGGAGCTTTTCCTGGAGTAGCATCATCCTGACGTGTCTTCCATCCACACTTTCTATGATTTCTTTTTTCTGCGCCAAGCTGGTCGCCCAGTGAAATTATATTTGAATAAATTTTGTGATAAATCACAACCCCTACCTTTGCCTGACGTTGTTAAAACGTCATTCTCCATTCCTCCTTGGACCTCCCATGGGGAACTCCCCAATTTGGCAATCGCCTGCACCCAACTTCAACTAATTAAATCTATTTGTGGTATTTTCCCCACCCAATCCTGGAAAGAACCAGGTAATTTGGCCGTCATTGTCTCACCTGGGGCAGCCCCTATAATATAGGCCCCAAAAACTCATGCGCGCCTCTCAAAAAGGAGAAATTTTATCCCTCCATTCCTTTGAGTTCAACCAAATTTGAAGGCCTTCAGGGGTCTATCCCCAAATTCAAATTAAATGTTCAGTCAATTCCACCATGATGATGTCATCCATGGCAGCCCCTTAAATATGGTGCCTGTAACTAAAGTTTTTCTTGAATAGGGGTAGAGCTCACACCGATTCTCTCCCCATTTTAGTGCAATTGAGGGTCCAGGAAAGTCTAACCCCAAATTTAACAAAAAACGAATAGACAAAAACGATTTTCTTTGCTTCTCTTTTTCTCAGTGCAGTCCAAGGCATTGATGAAGGATTTGCTGGTGATGGCCCTGGATAACAAGCATAACTGGCCATCAAAGCGGGTATGGGGTCGTTGACGCCCTAAAACGCGTTTTATAGTGCAAATGATATACAAAAAAGAGCTGATTATTAGCTCTTGTGGCTCTGATGAGGAACCCATTTCTGTATACCCAATTACCCCAGAGGACCCACACTTGACCCCTACTATGATCTGCAGAATACAGGCGGTGGAAAAGGAGTTACTTTTACATTATAAAAATGTTTATACAACTGCTGAAGTATGGTGGGATATGTGGCCTTAGTAGTAAGAGTGGCTAATCATCCCTCTCCATTCTATGATGAGAAATATACCCTGGAGGCATGCTTCTGCCTGTTGAGAATTTTTTATTCTCAATAATAGGTGACTCTATTAGTGTTCCAGGCCAAACAGTATGAAGACTTCTGTCCCTCGCTTTTTCACAATCATTGGCGACCTTTACCTAAAAATTCGTAGGGCAACCCACCAACCCAGCAGACAAAAAACTTCTCCTTCTGAGGCTTGACCACTAGTTATGGCTCAGAGGTTCTCTTTGGAACTTATCCAACAATTGTGGTTCAGCGGCCTCTATTGATTCCCTTAGGGTTTTTCCCCTTCAATCTTTCCAGTTCATCATTGTTGTTGCTAGTTTCTTAGGTTCCCACGGGGCTTCTATCTAGTTCAAGGTTGGGAGTTGGTTGCGCCGACCACTCCAGGTGTTTTAACCCAACACCTAACCTCTGGGGATCTTGAGTCCCACCTCTATAAGATAAGCTAACCGCTGTTAACTAAAAACTTAATAAAGGTATGTAAAGGAGGTTGTGAACTACTTGAGGCAGCATCAGTGGCAGTTAGTTTAAAAAAAGGCTATATCATATGGCATTCGTCAGCTTATGAGTAATTGATTAAATTAATTAGATATGGTTTATATATCACATGTGAGGCAGCCTCTTGATGTGGATCAATTTAACCTTAAATGGATTTGCTTCACTCCTTTACCATGTGGCATTAATCAGCTTATGGGTAATTGATTACATTCATTAGATATGGTTTATATATCACATGTGAGGCAGCCTCTTGATGTGGATCAATTTAACCTTAGATGGATTTGCTTCACTCCTGCTCATATCCTATTGTGGTCTCAGATTAATAATCAATCAACGTATTGATTTAAAGCTTTTCTGGTTCATCAATTCAGTAATGATTCGATTCTCAAAAAGGTAATCCAATTGGTAAATTCATCATGTAATAATTTCATATCAATAATAACAATCCACTCGTCATTAGATTATCATATTAACTCTTAACCTTGTAAGCATAAATCCTAGTTAAGCAAGATCTAACTATTGACTCAACCCCAAGTTTAATGCTGAGCTTATTCCTTAGCCAAGGCTAACATCAACTAGGAATGGAACTACAACAATGCCTGATGAAGAGTTTTCTGGTGAGGTGTTGGCGTTTTCTAAATTTTAATAAAGATCATTCTGGATATTTCTTGTTTACTGCTACCCTTTCATCCTCTTTAGGGAAAATCAGCACAACTATTTTGGTGGATACAGGAGCCTCTGAGAATTTTATTAATCAAGACCTAGCCAAATACCTTAAGTTGAATAAATTGCTAGTGAATGGTTAGTGGAGTGGCTTCCTAAGGTATTCCTACGCTGAAGGTTCTGGGGTCAGTGAATTATCAAGTTGGCAAATATCATTTTGGCTGACCGCATCCAAGAAATCAAAAGTCTTCTTTACCCCATTATTTTGGGGGTAGTGTAGTGACGAAAGTTTGATGTCAGAAATAACTTGAAAGACAATAAATTGTCCTTAAGTTTGAAGAATTGTCATAAATTAGTTGTCCCCTTGTCTGAGGCTAATTCTCAGGGCACTCTGCCCAACTGGCCCAATATCCAAACTCTCATTCTTGCTCCGTTGCTAAAGTTGATTCTAGAGGTACCCTTACCTTCCTGTTTGAAGGGGCTGGTACTTCGTTTGATGCAGCTTCAGCCAATGTACTATCAGATCATTCAGAGTTTAAATTGCAAATTCAAGCTCACTCTTGAACTGGTGCGAATAACTTCTCCCATTTTATCCTTTAACTGTATGGGAGAAAGCTTCCTTGGATGTGTGGGTTAAAGAGCAGTTAGCTAAAGGCGCGATATTACAGCGTACCTCCACGTTATGCTCACCTATTTCTCTTTGTGGAGAAGGCAGTTGGTACCTTACGCCCATGTATAGACTATGGGAATCATAAAAACGTCACAGTACCAGACTTACATCACATCCCGTTGGATACTAAGATTGCTCGCTATGTTGAGAAGGCTAAGTCTTCACAAAACTGGATTGCCTAAATGCATTCAATAAGAATCGGATTAAGAAGGACCAGGAGTGGCTAACTGCGTTATGAACCATAAAGGGAATTTTTTAGTTTCAGGTTATGCCCTTTAAGCTTAAAAATGCACCTGCTATCTTTGAAAGCTGTATAGATGTGGCCTTGTGGGATCTGCTAGGTATGTGCGCGGTGGCTAACATGGATGATACACTGGTGTTTTCCCCCAATCAAGAGTCCCATTCTATGCACCTGCGACAAGTGGTGGAGATTTTAAGGCAGCCAATCTTACGCTGAAATTAGTAAATGTGATTTATTTAAGTCTCAAGTCACCTTCATGGGCAACTTCGTGTTTGATTAAGGTCACATGATCACTCCAGACTAGGAGAAGGCGATTCTTGAGTGGCCCACCCCAACTTTAGTCAAGGAATTTAGGAATTTCTTGGGGACGTGTACTTTCCTTAAGAAATTCACGCCAAATTTTTTTGAGGTGGCGGCACCTTTGTACAAGCCAAGTGGAGAAAATTCTCCAGTGGTCCATTTTTCAGGATGCATTCCAAGCGGTAAAGTGCACCCCGTTGTTTATATCCATCCTTCACCATGTAGATCTCATAAAGAGTTTATTATGGCCACTGATGCCTCCAACTTCGCCATAGTGGCGGCCCTATTAAAAGTAGGTGAAGATAGAATAGAGCATCTGGTGGGATATTTTTCTCAGAATATGTCTTTGCCTGAGTTAAACTACGCCGTTTATGACAAAGAGTTATTGGAAGTGGTTGAGGCGCTTACCTATTGTCGTCATCACTTGCATGGCTCATCCCAACCATTCCACATTTGTAAAAAT
>JAKSZP010005834.1:0-55910 GCA_022478985.1 Massospora cicadina | reverse complement strand
GCTCAGCCAGAGCATCTAGAAACTGTTCAGCTACTTCAGGTAATGGGACTGGAGGGATTCCCATGGTTATTACACTTGTCAAAGGTGCAGACTGGTTTGTTGGTGCTGGATAGATGTTATTCCAGGTTGATAAAAGTTGTTTTCATGCCCTTCAGAAGGAGATGAGCGACCAGCAAGAGAAGACTAAGTCTCATAGGGAATGCAGATTCATGGTGATTAAGTAAGCAACTTCTTCACCTAATTCCATGAGGAGGGCGGAAAGAGCTGAAGTTATGGGTCAGTCCATTATGTTATGGAATCTGCTGATTAAAGTAAAGCCAAGTGTCGGAATTTAGGATATCAAATGAATTGCCTTCTCCACTTCCAGATTGGGCCATGCTGAATCAGTTCTTAATCTAACCAAGCGAAACTGACTTCAGGATCCTCCTCCCCAATTCCTGAGTCACGTGGGGCGGCGTTTCCACAAAATCTTTCAGGTGGGTGGCAAATCCCATTGAGAATGCCCAGAGGTGACCAATCTGGAAGATCAGGAAAGATCCTGAACTGATGGGGCCCCAATAATCCCTGAGTCACTGAGTCCCCATTCACCCTATAAATATTGACACCTTTTGATTTAATAAATTATTCAGTATTCTAACCCTATTCCGTTTCCTTCTCGGCGCTTTTTCCAAATTTCCAGCTTCAAGCCACCTTAGAACCTCAGCGCCAGTCTAGAGAATTGTAGCACTGACAAACGTGGTGCTCACTACAGGGGGCTCCGAGCTGTCCTAAGTGAAAACGTCTATCACCAACAATGGAAAATACTAGCAGCCTTAAGATTAATCGGCTGGTCAGTTGAGAAGCGTTGCTTGATGGGTTGGTACCTCACAATATGCAACACCACCCTTGCAGCCTGAAAGGTTAGAATTTCGGGCCACATTCCAACTCTTGATGCCCTCTCTTGATGGGAGCTAATACCAACTTCAGTACAAAAATCTTAATGGTGTCATCCAAAAGTTAATAAATGGCATCTACTCTGTGGGCGCCCGCTCCAGTTGTTCACATTCCTCTTCCATACCTTCTACCATGTGGGACCTCTATGACTCATCTGTGCTTCCAGTAGGGGAACTTGCCCTGGGACCTGAACTCTACCTATATAACTTTGTCCATCCAGCTATCCATCATCTTCTCCAGCTAGTCAGGTTACACCATCAGGAGGTCACCTGGCAAATGGGGCTCACCCAAACCTTACACTCATACATCATCAACTTCTACAATGCTGCCTCCTCCTTTGTGCATGACAACTTTTAAGCCATTATTGATAACCAACGATTATTCAAAGAGGTCAAGGATCAAATTGTAATATTATACAGTGGAATCTCTGGCTATCTTGTGGATCAGCTGCGTCAAAATGCTCAGTTTCTTGAGGAAATTCGGAATCAGCATCTCCTACAAGTCAAAGAACTGGTACAATCCCTGCAACAGCACTACTGGGAGCTGGCCTCTCATGACTACCCCTCCATGAGTGCAGAGCCGGAAGGACCTAGGGGTCCCAAAGGCCCTGAAGGGCGTAGAGGGCCAGAAGGACCCCATGGACCTCAAGGGCCCCCAGGCCCCTCACCATCCGGTGATCCTGAAGACCCATGGCAGAGGGATTTAAGAACAGCCCTGGATGCCCTACGTGATCAAATCCAAAATGTAGCGCTAGGATGCAAACTCCAATCGGATGAAGTCCCACTTAACCTTAGGGTCTCTATTGAGCATTATTAAATGAAATGGACTTCAGTGCCTTTACTAAGCTTACAGACGCCCGTATCTCTTAGCTTGAACTAACTTGTCAAAGGTTCTAAACCCATTTGGCCACCCTCAAAGGCCAGCTTCACCTTCAGAGCACCGAGATCCAATCCTTAAAGGAGCAGGTTGCAAATAAGGCTTCCGCTTCCACCCTCAGCCAAAATTGGGACTACATCCAGTAGGACCTAGAAGGCTTGTGGCAAAGGCTAGATCAGCGGGCTCCTCAAGACTATGCAGAAACCAAGATCTTGGAGCCAGTGCCCATCCCCAGCATATACACGCTTTCCACTTCTATAGTAACTAAATTTAAACCTAGTTTTAAGATAAGGTTCACCCCTGGATGGGAAAGCATCGCCTCCTTCCTGTACGCCTATGAGAGTTCTATGGAAGAAGCCACCAATCGGCAGAAGTGAAGCATATCCACTCCTACCTAGACAGCACCAAATGGGAGGTCATGACCCCCCATTTGAAGGAGTGAAACACCTGGGGACAGGTCCATACAGCCTTGATCCAAGAGTTTGGCAGCAATAAAACTCTGGCCAACCAAAAGAAAGCGTTCATGGGCATCTGACTGAATAAAGGGGAAAACCCCATATGTTTGCAACCGCGTTTATGCCCAAGAACAACCCTTGATCACTACAAATCGCATCATCCTAGATGATGCTAACACCGCTGTCATTTCTGCCTTGGGGTCCTATAATGAAGTTCAAATGCATATGATCAGGCAGATGAATGGGTTTACCTGTATTTGGGAGATCAAGGAAGCACTTAACAAGAAATCTGCCTCAACTCTACACTTTAAGGCTACAACTACAGGCCCCTCTAACCGCCCTAGGGTCCATGTGATTGAAAACCAGAAGAATCCACGACCTCAATGCACCTACTGTAATGGTTTCAGACATAGTGCCAAAGTTTTCTGGAAACGACTTGACAAGGAGGCGGGAAAAGGGCCGTCAACATGAAGGACGAGGCGCATCTTGCTGACATCCCTACCCAGCCTCAAGTATCCTCCTTGAATGAACCTGGAACTGTCGTACCTGAAGAAGGTGTTTTGGTATCTGATGAAAATAAAGAAGTTGATACTGCTTACTCTTCTTCCTGATGATTCTCCCATGTTCCTTATGTTACCACCCCAATTTAAAAGTCTGGTTACCTGGGTCACCATCCGGGTTCACGAGATCTTCAGTCCTCGCCATAGTTGACAGTGGCTCCCCTGTAAACGTCATATCTTCCAAGTTGATGAAGCGCGTCAAGATTTCTCTGGACTTGCCACATTACATGGAATATGGAAAGGCTGGCCTGCAGTGTACCCGATCTATAGGAGCTTATTCCTCTCTGCCATTACAGTTTGGTAAGCTTGCTGTGAACACCCCCAAAGTTGCTCTAGATAACCCCAGATATGACCTGCTCCTTAGGACTCAGTTCCTTCAAGACTATTTGGTGGTGCTCCAATACAATGGCAGCTTCCTATCCCTATAAGGGCATCAGGTCCATCTGATATTCGAAACTTCTTGTGACTCTAAGATGGAGGTCAAAGCCAGGGCCTGTCTACTGGAGAATGATGATCAAATTGATCAGCTCAAGTATCATGTCAGGGGCTCTTAAGTCCGGTTACCCCCCTGCTGTTGATGGACAGGAAGGCATGCTGATCTACTTTCCTAGGGCGACTACAATACCTCCGAAGTCCCAAGTCATTGCTGACACCCATGTCATGTTAACGTTCCCTTGGGATACCTACTGGAAATCCGAGGCCTAGACAACCCATCCACCTAGGAGGTGTTGACCTTCCTCGGGATCCTTGATCCAGTGTATGCCGGATCTATATCTGTGTTGCTAGCCAACCTTACTGACAAATCCAAAGTCATAGGTCCAGCTTGTCCCACCGCTTATGTCCGCCTTTTACCAATAGAGGCTGTTACCAATGTTTAAAGCTTTGGTGTCTTGAGGGATTTTGGCTTTGAGTCGCCACCCTCGGTTGGTCTGGTCAACACCAATATTGGGAAGGACCTCTCAGATGAGCAGCGACATAAGGTCCAATAGTTGTTGGAGGAATACTCGGACCTATTATCAACCTTGACCTATAACTTTGGAAGAATGAGCGGAGTCCTACACCATGTGGATACTGGGGATGCTCCCCCTTTTTGATCCCGAACTTACCAAAAAAGCAAGGTCAAAGAGGCCCAGGTGATGGTGGAACTCAAACAGCTACTTGATGCTGGACTACTGGTACCATCATGCAGCCCTTGGGCCTCACCTCTTCTGCTGGATTGAAAGAAGGATGGCAGGCACCAGATGGTGATGGATCCTTGATGACTTAACTCCATCACCAAAAAGGACAGTTATCCTCTGCCCCAAATTGACGATTCCCTCTGTCTGCTTGCCGGTTCCCAGTACTTTTTGGCCATGGACCTCGCCAGCAGATATTGACAGGTCAGGCTCGCCCCCAAATACTGAGCCAAGTGCACTCTAATCACCAACGAGGAGCTATTTGAGCCACCTGGATGCCCCAAGGCCTCTGTAATACCCCAGCCACTTTCCAGCATGCCATGGACGGGATCCTTGGGGACTTGAAGCTCTCGTGCATCCTTGTCTACCTAAATGACATTACCATCTTCTCGCGAACTTTTAATGGACATGTAGAGCATCTCAGAGATGTCTTCAAATGACTTAGGAAGGCCTCTGTCAAGCTCAAATTCTCAAAGTGCTCCTTCTTTTAATCTGATCTAGAGTTTCTAGGACACAAGGTCTCCAAGCGTGGCATCCAGCCTATACCAAACAAAGTCAATGCTATAGAGAAGATATCACGCTCCCAAAGCTTAAGAGATATCCAGGTCTTTCTTGTCATGGTGGGCTATTATCGTCAGTTTATCCCCTGGTTTGCCAACCTAGCCAAGCCACTGTTCTACCTCCTACAGAAGAATGTGCCGTTTGAGTGGCGGCCTGAACAGGAACAGGCTTTTAACGCCTTACGTACAGCTCTATGTACTAAACCCATTTTAGTTCACCTGCGCTTCGACCAACCCTTTTTGTTGTTCACAGATGTGAGTGACGTCGCAGTCAGGGCTATCCTAGTCCAACATGATGAGAATCAGGTCGACCATCCTATGGTCTATTTGAGTAAAACGCTAAGTAAATCTGAGCGGAACTATAGTGTTACTGAGAGGGAATGTCTAGCCATCCTACTAGCCATCAAACATTTTTGGTTTTACCTCTATGGTACCCACTTTACTATTATTATAGACCATTTCTCGCTCCAGTGGCTCCAAAAAATGAAAGACCATGATGGTCGGCTAGCCAGGTGGGCTATACGACTACAAAGCTATGATTTCACCATCATACATCATGCAGGCGCGATTCACCAGAATGCTGACAGTCTCTCTCAGATGCCGGTGCTAGCAGTCTTGACCTCCAAAAAAGATTGGATATATGATCTGATAGGTCAGACTGAGCAATGGTAATTGGAAATTCTGGAAGTCCAGGATGAACTTTGCAGAATGACTTGCAACATGTAAATCAAGGATAGGCTGCTCTACAAGAATATCAACAAGAAGTGGCTCCCCTATGTCCGCCCCTCCTCTCAAACCAATGTCATTCTAGAGGGCCATTCAACTGTTGGACACGGGGCAGTAAAGAAGACTCATGAATGGATGAAGTCACGATGTTACTGGAACCAAATGGTAGAGACCATCTAAGAGGTCTTAGAGGCATGTATGACTTGCTGATCCCATGACTTAACCAACCCTTGATTTCAACGCTCAGTCATTACTCCAACCGGGCCCTTCAATGTCATTAGCATTGACGTGGTGGGTCCCCTTCCCACAGGACTTCATGGCCATAAGTATATTATCTTGGCGGTGGACCACTTAACCAAGTGGGTCGAGGCAATTTTGGTTCCAGCTGCCACTGCTAAGGTCACAGCTCTTTTCCTTGTTCAATCCATTTTCACAAAGCATGGGTGCCCCCAGACCCTACTTTCAGACAATGGATTGAATTTCACATCATATGTAGTACAAGAACTAACTTCACTATTTGGCACTACCCAGAGTTTCGCTACCCCTTACCACCCATCTACTAATGGGGCGGTAGAACGCACTAACGGAACTCCTATTTCCATCCTACAGAAGTTGGCCACCTCAGATACTGCTCGTTGGAGCCATTATCTACCTAGCGCCTTGCTTGCCTACAGGGTGAGCTACCACCGAGTTATCAAGATGTCCCCGTTTGAAGCCCTATATGGGCGTACACCTCAGCTACCAAGTAGCGTCCATCCATTGCTTGAAGCCTCCACATTTGAGAACTCTGAACTAACTATGAGGGCCTTAGCTGATGAAATTGTATGGATTCAAGCCAAAGCACTCAAGGCAATATCATCACCACTGGAAGAGAGACATCCCAATTCAATCTTGGATGACCCTCCTTACCAAATTTTTCAATTAGGTGACCTCATTCTCTTTTATCACCATCAACCTGGAAGCTGACATAATAAGCTAGATGTACTTTGGTATGGACCTACAAAGTTATTCATAGGGGCAAGTCTGAGTACTCCATTTCCAACGTTAACCAAGGGACTGTAGTAAATCGGGTGCATGGTCAGTTTCTTTGGCCGTATTCCCCCCTCTGACAGGATCTTGAGGGGGTATTGTCAGAATTTGAGATAGTGAAAGAATTGAATTCCCCACTTATGGATTGGGCAATGCCAAATTGGTTCCCAAACATAACCAAGCAAAACTGACTTCAGAATCCTCCTCCCTAATTCCTGAGTCACGTGGGACGGCATTTCCACCAATTCAGTCAGGTGGGTGGCGAATCCCTTTAAGAATGCTCACAAGGCGACCAATCCAGAAAATTAGGAAAGATCCTGAATGGATGGGGCCCTGACATTTCCTGAGGCACCAAGTCCCCAATCACCCTATAAATATTGACACCTTTTGATTTAATAAATTATTCAGTATTCTAACCCAATTTTCCGTTTCCTTCTCGGAGCTTTTTCAGAATTCTAGCTTTGAGCCACCTTTGAACTTCGGCACCAGTCTAGAGGACTGTAGCGCCAACACTGGGCTTCCAATATTGTGTGTAACAACCCAGTGGAAAGCCCAGAATGCTAAGGGCATAGCAGTTCTGACCAGTTGTAGGAGGGATCCCCTATTATTCTGGTGAGGGAAATAGAAGTTAATAAACATACCAAAGGCCCCCATAGCAAACAAAATGGCTGCAATGGGGGCAAACATGGGTCTTGCTGGGTCATCCCTCAAGGGTGGGAGAGGCAAGGAGGATGCCAATCTCTCCTGGGTTTTTCAGTTGTTGACCTTTGGCTTCAAATTCCCAACCATTCTGGACTGGTTCATCATAGTATAAATTCTGAAAATTATAAAAATTTTCAAATTTTTTTAAACGATGATCAGTTTCACAAATCAAATTGAATCAAATCGCTCCAACCATCAGGAGGCCTTGGGCCTCATCTTGCGTCCATTGAGAGGTTTAGGGCTGGACAGAGATGTTGGGTGCATCGCCAATGTGGCAGATCAAATTTCCAAATTGATTTGGGCCAGATTGGCCCTTGGTGGAATGGCCCTGATGGTTTAGTGCCTGGTTCCCACCTTGTGGTTGTGTGGACAGAGAGTCCTCACCTCTGAACAGAGAATCGTGATTGTGGAGATGGCCTCACTCTGCCCATTTTGTTCTGAACCACTAGCAGATTGGCGAGGTGATAAAGTTGAATTACTTGATTATTTTGCAAAGTGGGAGGCAGACCCAAAGCTGATCCGCCAGGTGCCAAATGGTAAACAGAACATTGTGAAGAGTTTAGAAGATCTGAAAACTCTTCCAAAGCGGTGAATTGGCGTCGTAGGCTTGTAGCGAATTCTTGGATCACAATCACTGTTTGGTGGGCCACCAGATTGATGGCTTGGAGGGCCCACCTGATGACCGTTGACCCTAGGGCACAGATTGTTGTGTACATTGCTGGTTTAAGTAAAAGTATGGTGAAGAAAGCGATGGAGCTCGTGGTTTAGTTTTTTTTGGAGGGAATAGTTTTACTAAACTTAAAGGTGAAAATGAACTGAAAATTGATCCCTACAAAGGCAATTGCTTTATATATGAGAAGTGGGAAATTGGGGGCCATGGGTACGTTTTTCCTAAGCAGCTGTAGCTGACTACTCATGGGTACTCAGCCTGGGTTTGGGGCTTTGTCATCTGGCTTACACAAAGGTCGCAAAAGCTCTGGCAACGTAATTGTTGGATCTTCAAGGGAGGGACCCTCACTGATCCAAACATAAGCGGTTTTACTTGGGTTGAAGGGTTGACCAAATTGGGTTCTGCCAGGGTCTATTCCAATGAATTTTTAAAAGATTTTTTGAAAATTTCCTGAAATTGAATTTCAGACTTGGATTGGCTTTTCCAGACCTGGAATTTCATATTCCGTGTCCCAGACCAGGTTTTCTGACTTGGGAGCCCTTTCCTGAGTTTTGAGGCTCATTTCTTCTTTTCCAAGGATATAAAAGTTGGCTGAGTGGGGCTCAGTGGGAGGGGAAGATTTGTTGAAGGCTTATGGCCTGTATTACCTCTTTGCAGACCTCTTTTAATTTTTCAACCAGAGAAGAAGCAGCTATATGGGGCACTGTGGTGGGGTTTTTTTTGGTGCCAATGCAGTGACCCAACGTTTATCAACTACATTACCCAAGTCCCCCAGTTAAGCCAAGGGCTCCACAGGGGCATTAAGTCCCTTCTTATTCCTAAAGGGACCTTTTCCAAATATAACCCAAGAGGTTAGTTTTTTAGACTTACAACCTCCACCATGATTCGCACACTCAGGAGATGGAAAACATTTATTAAAAGATTATGGTAAAGGTGCTTCTGAAAAAAATAATGCTAGTTATGTCCCATAAGTCATCAGAGTAGCGACATATCCCATTACCTTATTGACAGGAAGACCTATTCTGGGACATCGATGAATCCCCCTTGGGTTGGGACCATCTAGTACTAAAAAAAGACCTATTCTGGGGACATTTTTTGGCTGAAATTGATCTTACCTTGATAGGCCAGCATTAACTGCTTTTGATAATGAATGTTCTGGATATTTTTAGCTTTTAACTAATCCTTTTTATCTTTAAGGGACTTTTAGGACAAAATATTAATGAAACTGAGGCTTCAAAGAAATTTTTAATCTGGAACTA
The DNA here is from genome assembly GCA_022478985.1 of Massospora cicadina. Classification (NCBI taxonomy): domain Eukaryota; kingdom Fungi; phylum Entomophthoromycota; class Entomophthoromycetes; order Entomophthorales; family Entomophthoraceae; genus Massospora; species Massospora cicadina. The sequence continues at coordinate 46,965 of JAKSZP010005834.1, read as the reverse complement.
AATGATTACCTTGGATTACGCTACTTACCTGGTGTTATGGTTAGGCAGGGACTCCCAGGATATTCCCATCTTGAAGGTTCAGGGTCTGGTTGAATATCATGTTAGTATATTCCACTTGGCTTTCAAACTTGGCAGTCAAAAACTTGCTGTACCCATCTATCTTAGGAGTGAGTTAGTGGCATAAATTTGATAAAAAATCAATTTGAAGGCCAATACCTTAACTTTGTCCTTGGTGAGTAGTCATGTATTAACTTCCCCATCTCAGATGGTAACAACCTTGGAGACTTTCCACATTGTCCCAATGTACATAAGCTCAAACTTGTGCCTCTGCTGAAGCTCACTTCTGAAGTGCCCCTCTCCCCCTGTTTGGAGGGGTTAAAATCTTCATTTGATGCAGCCTCAGAAAATTTCTTACCAGATCAAAGTTTGATTGTGATTTTAAACTCACAATTGACCTAATTAGCATCTCCTCTCCCATTTACCCTTTGACTCTGTGGGTAGAGTCAGCATTAGATGTTTGGGATATGGAGCAACTCGCCAAGGGAGCCATTTTAAGAGTATCTCTCCAGTATGCTTACCGCTACCCTTTGTGGAAAAAGCAGACGGTAAACTACACCCTTGCGTAAATTTATTAACTTTAATAATGTGACCATACCCAATCTGCATCCCATTTCTCTGGAGGCACAAATTGCTGCTATGTGGAGAAGGACATAGTCTTTTCCAAGTTAAATTCCTAAATGCTTTTAACTAAACTCACTTCAAAAAAGGGTAGGAATGGCTTACTGCATTCCATACCATAAATGCGATTTTCCAAATTTTGAGTCATGCCTTTTGGGCTCAAGAATGTGTCTGCAATCTTCTAATGTCATATTGATGCGCCCTAGGTGAGTCGTTAGGGGTATTCGCTAAGGAAAACATGAATGAATTTCTGGTGTACTCCCTAATCAAAAGTCCCATGAGGTTCACCTGCATCAGGTAGTGGAGCATTGAGAGCAGTTAATTTGAAGCTGAAGATCAGCGAAATGTGAGCTTATAAGTCCCAAGTCACCTTTTTTGGGCACATTTTATTTGATAAGGACACATGATCAATCCAGACAAGGAGAAGGCAATTTGGATTGGCCCCATACACCTTGATCAAAGAATTGGTGAGCCTTTTAGACACGTACCTTCCTTAAGAAGTCCATGATAAAATTTTTCAGAGGTAGCGGAACACTTTTATAAAGCCAGTGGGCCGAAAACTATTCAGTAGTCCTCTACACTTAATGACGCCGTTTAGGCTGCATAGTGCACTTTGTTCTCCAATATTTTTCCCCACGTGGATCCCAGTTCAGGTTTTATAGTGGCTAGCAATTCCACCACTTTCGTTATTGCTTCATCTCTGTTACAGGTGAGTAAAGATGGAGTTGATCATCCTGTAGGATATTTTTATCGTAAATGTCTTTTACTGAGTTATATTACGTTGGTTATGACAAGAAACTTTTGGCGGTAGTGGAAGCACTGAGATTGGCGCCATCATCTTCATGTTCATCCCCGTTATTCTACATTCATGCTGGCCATTGGCTCTTTTGTACTACTGAGCTCCTCATGTCATGACCCCATAATAGACTCACTGGCATAAGCCCTTCCCCAATTTGTGTTCTCTTATTATTGAAAAACGGGGAAAATTGTTTAGCTGATGCTTTGAGCTGTAAACCTGCGTTAGCTCCTGACTCAAAGGAAATGAAGTTTCATAGCACTCGCCTGATGATCTCCAAGGGAAGATTGTATCTAAGAAATCCTCCTATCCTGCATGCATTCCGGTGCTTTCTTCTATGGAGAATCTAGAGAAGTATGTTATGTTTAGAAATGTTGTCCATTCTTAATCCTTATCAATCAAATATATTTTAATTCTTCTCAAATTCAATTTGAATCAGGAGGACATAACGAAGGAGTACCATGTAAAGGATGATATGGTATGATTCCAGGGACACTTGTGGGTTCCCAAAGGACCACTTAGTCTGGAGATAATTAAGGAAAATCACAATGGAATAACTATAAGGCACTCTGAGAAAGCGAAAACCCTAAAGCTTAGTTGCAATATGTATAACTGGAAGAGAAATTTTGCTCAGGTTGCAAGTTAAACTAAGAAGTAACTTTTTGAAACAAGATGAAACCAAATTGTCAGAATCTCTTGGGGTATTGGTACCAGTCCAGAAAGCAGAGAAGCCTTGGAATTCCCTCTCAGATGATTTTATTATGGAGCTACCCCTCTCAGATGGGTAATAAACTATCATGGTAGTGGTGGACCAGTTTAACAAGTTCTCCCATTTTATTCCATGTCAAACCACAATAACTGCGGATCAGATGGGCAAAAGTTTATTTCTCACATTTTCTCCACCCATTGGTTCCACAAGAGATCATTAGTGACTGCGGGCCCCAGTTCATATATGTAATCTGGGAGGAGTTAGCAAGACTCTTCAGATTACATCTGCCATACTACTGCCTTCCACCCTAAATCTTATGGGCATACAGAACTAGTAAAACAACGTTTGGAACAATTTTTACTGTGCTAAATGGCAGATAACCAATTATAATGGGCCTCAAATCTCCTTTTGGCACAGTTTATTTATAACAACGCCCTTTACTCTTAAAATTGATTGTTCTACATTCTTCGCCTCTTATAATTAAAATACTTCCGTTAACAATGAGCTCAGCTGTAGGCCTAAGTTTTAAGCCATGAAGGACTTTGCTAAATTCATCAAGAAATTACACAAGGAGTTATACACCAATTTGGAGGCAGCTATGAAGGCCTACAAGTAGAATGCATAAGGGAATAGAAGGGTGGGCTAGAGTATATATAGGGGGATTTGATGATGTTGGATTCCAGTAATATTCCTATCAAGCAGCTGTGCAAAAATGGGACTAAAGAGGATAGGACCTTTTGTATTGTCATGAAGGTGGGCCATGCCTCATACCAGCTATAGCCTTTGGATAAATTCCAATTTTTTCAACTTTCAAGTGAGTAAATTGACACAGTTTGAGGGGTATCCTCCAGAGACACTAGAGTCATACCTTGTGGATAAAGCCAGAAAAGGTTGTGGAGGAATTTTGGCCACTTTTCAGGTGAAAAGAAGTCTTGAGTAACTGGTATCTTGGAAGAGGTTTGAAGCTGCTGAGAATAAGTGGATTTCATATTATAATTGCGCTCATGCTCATGGCTTGATTACCACTTTCCACAAGCGTTTCCCTAATGTCACAGGTCTCAAGTCTATGACTATAATCACAATTATAAAGTCACCCTCATCCCACAAGCACTTCTCGCTAGCTGAGGCCCCTGGGGAGAAAGGCGTCTCAAAAAAACGAAAGGGTAATGTCATGGTTAAGTGACATAATTTTTGGGAGCGTATTGTAAGTATAAATATAAGAGATGAGCCAGGCCATAGAAGTCAAGTTGGCCACCCTCCCTGATCTTGTATACACTGTAGATAAACCTTGGGTTAAGGATAGCAGACCAAGTTCATCCCCAGGGATCGTTTGATGTGAGACAGATTTTACATTAATGGGGTTTAATTTTGCCCATTATAGCTTAAATGATGATAGTTCATTACGTTCACTTTCTAAACGCAGATTATAAATGTTTACAAAATTTAGTATAACAATTAATGGCGTGTTCAATTAATGTCAAAGTTTTAAGTTTGTGTTTACTTTAGATTTTATATTATGAGTGGAGGCCTTGTTCTATTAGCTAGAGTTATCCTAAAGCCCCACAAATTAACTGAGGCCCAAATTTCCAATTTTCTTTTATCCTAAATAGCGTTTGCTCTGACCAATCTCTCTGTTAATCGTCTATCTTACAATAAACGACCTTGCTTATATATATTTATCTACCCTATGCAACCTTTAGTTGGCCTTGCAGTATAACTCCATATGGCGGTATCTTAAGTTATTTTTACAAGTGCTTAAGTTAGGAGCATCATATCGGGCGCATGCGCCTTTCTTTTATTAATGGTATTTTATGAAGATTTAGAGACACTATCTTCACACAATCTGACACAATGGCCCACTGAACTGCTGAATTCATGCAGCAGTCCAAGCCAATCCAACACCATTAAACTACCTTAGAGATCAACACAAATATAAATTGTGGTGTTATAATTTAAATAAAGAATTTAAAGGTCTCATATTGAGCCAATAAATAAATTGCATCAGGAATTTGTGGGCTCTAAAATCGTATGGTTTGTTTATTGAACAATTTTAACATTTATTCAAAGCTTTGAGTTTAATTCCATTACCCAAATCCTCTGCCTAAAGGCCAGAAACCGCAAAACCCATATAATATGTCATCCTTATTGTCTTTCCCACCACTGGGGTTGTCTATAAGGACCCAGGTACCAGCCATCAAGCTGGACAAGGGTTTGTATCCTTTTAGAACTAAAAAGGGTTCAATCCCCTAGGACTTTACCCTCACCCAAATCTCTGACCTAGGATACACCTGGATGAAAGATGGGTAGCCTCTGTCCTTTCTTGCTTGACACATAACTTTCCCCTACCCACCCCTTACTTAAACTTATCAGAATATCAAAATCTACAGGGTTTATCTAAGCAAGCCATGCAACATTGTGAAGAAATTAAGGAAATCAAAGGCCCCCACTAACAGTCTCCATTCACTTCCTCCAGCAGGTGGTTTACCTAGAAATTTTTAATAGTGTAATAATTTCTAAAAAATTTAAGCAAAAAGTTGAAAATGTAAAGTTAAAAATAGGGTCAAACGTGGCATCTCCTTCTGAAGTCAAAAAGGTGAATTCAGACATTAAGAATTTATAAAGATGGCCTTTGAATAGCTTAGTAATGTAAGCTGATAATATTGAAAGGAAAACTAGGGTTTAAAATTGCTAGTTTATAGATTTGAAAATGGCAATCATTCCCTACTATTTTAATTCAGCTTATTTGCTTCCCCTCCCCCAGAGTAGCTAAAAGACTAGCATCCTATATATGGTAAGGTGTTAAGTTATTGTTTTATTTATTTTTTATATTAATGTAGTATACCTAAAGTTCTCATTTTTCCTAGTTTTTATATTGATAACAGTAGCAAACTTTTCTTTCTCATTGCAAAAACTTTTCTTTCTCGTTGCAAACACTTTTGCAACCTATTCAATTCAAGACTGAATCTAGTTTGATAATCTCACAGAGGAGATTAGTCTGCGCCCATGTCAGGGAGCAGTTGGGCAAGCAAGGTAAGAGGAGCAGGCGGAAGGCCCGCGGCCTCCAACGTTCAAAAACGCCCCAGAGAATCCAGCGGAATAGACAAAAATCTCAAAAAACTGGCGGTCATAATTTCCCTGGAGATACTCGTGTGGCAAGCATGATTCAACCAGTACATCAACACGCCACACTCCCAACCACTTTCGTCAGTGGAATTCAGAGTGTGTGTGTATCTGGACATCCAAAAAACGGCCTTATGGGAAAAATTTTGTGAATATGTACACAAAATTTTCCCAACCATGGTGTACATTGCACCTCACTCCATGTCGCACGGTTGGCTGGACCTAGGTTCTGAAAGCAAAATAGCAGCAGATGAGGCTGCAGTGGTGCGCATAGTGGTCAACCTCCTTGAAGGGCAATGGGTCATCGAAAACAAACGCACCAGATGGACAAAATCAAACCAAATTTTCCTCACGTTTGACTTTTTGCCTACTACAGTAAAACGTGACATTTTGGAACAACACCTGAAAGATGGTCTCACCATATATGGCAAAATACAATCTTTTGAAATGCAACGCTTCATGCTGATGCCACACCTGTGCACCGGCAAAGCTATCGCAGTTCTGACCCCAACTGAGGATATCGCAAAGGACCTAACCCAGATCCTGCACTCCACTTTTATTGATATTGCAGGGCATACCACCCACCCATTCCGGGTAACCGTGGACAGCGCGCCCCCCATTTGCACCCACTGTGATGCGTTTGGCCATAAGGCGCATGCATGCCCCATCAAGGAGGGCATCACATTCCAAGAGCACCCCTCGGCGGCCATGGCCAGCAGAGAGGTGCACTATGAACCAACTGCAAGCACCAAGGAGGCTTTCCCGTGGGGAGCACAAGGCTGCTACCTATTGGTAAAGCCCATCTCCCCCGCAGGAGCAGAAGGAGGCCAAGCAGGCCCATAGGGCCGCGGCCAAGGAAGTGGCCAAGGCCACCACCGCCATCCCACACTCACAACGCCAGGAGGACATGGAGACCTTTGCAGCGGAAGCAACCTGGGAATCCATCAACCAATCAGGTTGGGAAGCCCATGCCAAGCGGGCCACTCAATCTGAAGATCTGATGGGAGATTCAATCTCACCCAATTGCTGCACCCAAGCTCCAGTTGACACTGACTTGGGACCTATCCCAACTGAAAATTTTTTTTTTTTGACCCGCTCGATGGTGCACCGAACTCATCTGCACCGCAAAAAATTTGTCCGACGTCAGGAAAACAAAAAGCAAAGGCCAAAGCCAATGCAACTCTTTCCACAAAAATCAACAAAAATCCCGATAGTGTTGCTGCTAACACCCGCGCTGCTGTGAAAGCCTGTGGGGACCTTGAAGAGGCTGGTGGGCCTGGGGGCCCACCCCTCGCACCTAAGGTGTGATGGGGGAAACCTTCACTCTAGGGATGGTGACTATCGCTGGACTCAAGGCCTCCCCATCCTGGGCTAGGAAACTGAGTTTTTTACAATACAATTTAACCGTGGATATCCTGGCCATCCAGGAGTCCCACTGTCCACAAGGTTCTGAGGAAGCTTGGAAAACAATGCTCCTCCCATCCCTATCCTTTTGGTCAAAGCACTGTAGGGTGCTAATTTGGAAAAATAATTTTTTTAAATTCACATCCTCAGAAACATTCCTAAATGGCCGAGTGCTCGTCATCACCTTCTCATGGGCTGACGTTGCACATGCAATCGTCAACATCTATGCCCCAAACAGTGCATGTGAGTGTCAGGAATTTTTCTCATTGGTCAAATCCCTCTCACTACCCCCAGACTCCTTCATAGTTAGTGACATGAACTGTTGGCTAAACACACCAACAGACCGGTAGCCTCCCTCACCCTACGCCCCACAGAGTCACATAGAACTACGCGTTCTAAAAGCCACCTTGGGTTAATGGATGCACTGCCGCGACATGCCCCACTGCTCAAAAACATGACGCGTCCCCACATCCACAATGGCCAATTAAGGTCCATGACCCGCATCGACCTTATTCTAACACTGGCGAAATTCCAACCCCACATCTCCCACTTCAAAACAACGAAAACGGATTTTCTCCAACCACTGACTGGTCTTGATAACCTACCACTTACCTGTCACAGTTGCAAAGACCCCACATTAGTGCAAAATCCGCCCCCTCAAGCTCGCATCACCAGGATTTTCCATGTGGGTGGAAGAGGCAACTTTGGCAAAATCGTTTGTTGCACCGTTTTGCGTGGACCCCATTTCCACATGGGCAACTTTCAAAGAGGACACCATCCGCCACTATTGCCATCTCCTTTCCAGGCACTCACGAGCCACATCAGCAGTTATCTCGCGCGCTCTGGCGGAATTGGCCCACTTGGAGTCCAACATTCCAGCCACAGGATACAGCCCTGCATGGGGCTGGAAGTGGGCGGAGGCAGCCACCCACCTCAATGCACTCGAAAGGCAACACAAACATCAGGTTTGTGTCCAATACAGGGCCACACGCATCACTAAAGGCAACAAGTGCACCGCATACTTCTGTAAAATTTTTTTCGCACCACACCAGAGTGTGGCCTGCACACAGATGTGAAGATCGCATAATTCCATTGTGGACACACTGGCTGAAGTGGCAATCGAAAACAAAAATATTACTCCAAGTTATACTGAGCTGAACCAATTCAGCTGGCCAAAATGGCAGAATTTCTCAACCAAGCTCATATCTGCACCATTTTCTGATACCCAGAAATAATGAATTTATTTACTCCAAACGAATTATGGACAGCCATTTGTGGTGCGCCAAACCGAAAATGCCCAGGCCCAGATGGCATTCCATATGAGTTTTACAAAAAATATTTCAAATATATATCCCCATTGCTGCTAGCCTCACTTAACCAAAGCCTGTTGGAAACGCGCCTCCTACCAGGCGGACATGAGGCCTTTACTTTCACACTCTTCAAGAAAGGGGATAAGCTTGACTTAGTCAACTGGCGCCCCATTTCCCTAACAAACACAGACACCAAAATTTTAACAAAAATCATGGCTAACAGTTTAGGGACTGTAGCATCTGCCACCATCTCCCCAAAAAAATCAGTTTCATCCCCAGAAGGTCGATTTGGGATAACGTGCACTCCGTGGCTAATGCATGTCAGTCCACATCCTCTGGGGCACTGGTATTCTTGGACCAACAAAAGGCCTACGATAGAGTAAACTGGGAAAACCTAAGGGCCTGCCTCCATCAATTCCGCCCACCCCCCTGCTTCATAAACTGGGTAATGCTGCTCACGGAATCTGCGACAATGGCAGTGCGTGGCCCTGGCTTCCTAACGGAAGTAGTCCGCCCTCAAAGGGGCTTGCAACAAGGGGACCCCTCAGCCCACTCTTATACAACTTCAGCCTTGACCTACTACTGCGAAATGTGAATGCCCAACTCACTGGGGTCCATGTGCCAGGCCAAACCCCAGTCAAGATGATGGCATTTGCAGATGATTGCGTGGTGGGGGTGCCTAATAACAAAGATGCACGCGCGCTTGAAACCCTCATCCAAGAATATTCCCAGGTAAGCAACGCGGCACTGAACGCCTCCAAAACCGAAATCATCCTCCTTGGTCGGTTTCAGAACTGCTGGGACCTAGCAATTAGTTCCCAACCCGGCCCATCTGCTCACCCACATCCATGCCTTACTAACTCAACACACACTGCTCCACTGGTGCTCCCATTCGTGCCACGTCCTACCATAGGACTGGTGCGCCATCTGGGCGTGTGGATGGAGGCAGCCGGATATGCGTCAGCAGTAATGGAGTGCCATATACTGGACAACGTGACGAAGAGAATCGCCTCTCTCAGAGCCCACCCTACTACCCTCACTGGCAGGGTTGTTCTTGCCAACTCTATGCTCTTATCCAAAGTCTGGTTCGGAGCCCACGCCATCCCCTTCTCCCCAAGCTTCTTTAAATCTCTGTATGCTTTGCTGCAAGGATGGCTTTGGTCAGGCCGCCCTCCACCAGTATGGCTAGAGGTCATGTTTGGCCCTCATCATCAAGGTGGCATGGGCCTGCTTGACTTCAAAGCCCATGCTGCCAAGATCCTGGGCACCTGGATCGCGGCCGTCACCGCACCTACACTCCCATCCCAACACTGGTCCCGCGTGGCCTGCTCCAACTTCTCCCGATCCTTGGGCCTCAACAATCCATCAAACCCCCACTCCCTAATGAAATACCTCGCATCACACACATCGGCCACAGGTCCTCATGGGACTAAAACCCACTACAAACGAATCCTACTCTCCATGCGAAGCGCAGAGAGGAGAATTTGTATTAGCAGACATACAACCCGAAGAGGCTGCCCCTCTCCTCAGTTCACACAAGAGGTACAGGGGCTACCCATCCATGATGGCGTGATCCCCATTCGGCCCCATGTCCTATCCAGGGTGGACTACCTGGACATGATGGACATCCCTTATTCCACTGAGACCCAAAAGACTATCTGGAAATATGCACACCATCCCCTTTTGCAGCCTCAAGTCCGCTCCCATGTGTGGCGCTGCCTGAGGCGGGTGTATCATACAGCTGAGCGCTCTAACGCTTTAAACTCATCCTGCGTCGTGTGTGGCCAGTATGGAACGCTGTTCCACCGCCTGGAGAAGTGCCCCACCTCTAAAGTGATATGGCGCGAAGTTCAACGTCTGCTGGGCCAGGATCAAACGCATTCCTTCAGTCTGTCAAGAGATATGTTTGCTTTATCAATGGCCTCCCCCTTCCACCCTCTCTTCGTGCTTTGGTGGTTGCAATCGCCATGTGGACCATCCACACGATTGTCTTAGATTCCATCGAAGGCTCCACCTCCACCCTCCCAGAAGTGGTACACAGATTCCGGTCCCATTTGGTGGACCACTTTCAAGCGTGGATGTTTGGATACCTCCCACCGCGTCGCTGACAGCTGGTCTCTTTCTGGTTCCCAGTCTGGTTCATCAAATCAGACCCCTTCCTCTACACGTGCTCAATAGTGGCTACAGCCCCTTCACACGTTCCCTCCCCCTCCCCATAAGTGGCGTTCCCGCTGGCAACAAGAGATAGCATCGCTTCTCTGGGGTGCCTCCCCTGGTACTAAGTTTGTCTTTTCTGAGTCATATTTGGAAGTGTCCGTCCCATGGTCAGCCTTCCCCGCAATAAATTTAAAATTTAAAATTTATATTGATATCAATAGCAAAAGTCGTAACTCTTGTTGTTACATAGTTACATCTACCTGGAAGTACCAAATATTACTTTAATGAAGAAGGAACTTCTAGGTTTTAATTCTACCTTAACTGTTAAGGATAGCAACTACAAAATGACAAAATGCCTCCCTTTTTTCCAGCCTAACCCTGATGAGGCACAGCTGAGTAGTCTGTGCCTGTTCTTGGGGCTGATAAAGCACACATATTAAAAAGGCTTAGTTGTCTCTTTTCATGTACTTATCCTAACAAAAATAACTATCCAAACAGCTCTCTGATTACTTACTGTTTTTAAGCTTTGATGGTTTGGGGACAGACGGTTGACCACTCAAGGTTAGACAGCTCACTTCTAACTCCCCTGGCGCATGAGACATAGAAAACCATGATAAACGTTGCCTGCCAACTTCTCTTATCTTGGATTAAAATTTATTATAATGCTCACTGAATAGTGCTCACCCAGGGTGCAACACTAAGAGGGGCTCCTTTTGCTTTTGCTTTGCTGCTCTAAACCAGTTGAATCTTCTAAGTGCACCCCTGGTGTATTTCCTCCCTCCAATGCTATTTTTTACAGCGTTTATACCAACAGATAATGTAGTGAGAGGAAGAGGAAGCTAGAGTCGTTGAGGCAGAAGAAGGGTAGCAGAATTTGAAAATGAGTCATGTGATGAAAATGATATCACTAAAATAACAATGGACAAGGCGGTGATCAAAATAGATCCTAACGAACCAACTATATCTCCTTATCATAGCTTCCTAATAGACCAGATTGAAGCTGAGTCAGGTAACCCCAAATTATTGAGTATCTGTTAGAGGTGCGGCCTTCTTCTGATCCATCCAACCCTGAGGAGGATTTCTTTATCATATGTGTTGCAGAAGCTATGACCACTCAGTTTGGCCTTAAATTGATCAAAGCCAACCTCCCCCTGTGGTTGAAAAACCAGAAACTTGAATGTTCCCTCACTAAATTGGGTAATATGAGTGTGCTTACTTCATGTTCTTATATGCAGATTGACGTGGGGCAGCGGAGATAAATATTAAATGCCTTAGTGGACACCTGTGAAACTGAAAATGTCATTGACCTGAAGGTAATGCAGGCTTTGGATCTACCAGTTACTACTTTGGCCTCTGTCTTGGATGCTTCCCGCGCCCCTATGGTCACACTGCCGCTCTTTAAGCCTCTCTAGTTCTGAGCAAATGAGCACAAGTTTATGGCCCAATTCTCAGCTATCCATGATTTGCTGTGTCCAGTGATCATGAGGGGTTGGTTGTTGGCGCCGCCTCTCTGTAAGCATTAATCTAGAGCGGAATATTCCAGCGTTCACCACACATACCTTCTCTTGAGAAATCTTCTTGCTATCCAATTTATTATAGGTAACGCGGTGGAAGCTGTAGAGTACTCCGCCTCATATCCTGTACCTGACCTTCCCACTATGCCTCAAATCCTGGAACTATATAAAGTTTTGTCTAACGGTGAAAATGTCAACCGCATCATAAACATCCAGAGTTTGATTTAGGCTTCCAGTTGACAGTTGATCTTAATGAATTTAACTGCCCGCTGTACCCATACACAGAACAGGAGGATCAAGATCTCAATTTTGGAAATCATGACACGGTGGATAAAGGGTGGATGATTAAAAACCTCTCCTATCTCATTCCTAGTGGTTTAAATAAAAAACCAGACGTTACACTGCGACCCTTTGAGGATTATGTTTGCTTGAAAAAAGTCACAGTTCCTGATAAATGTCCCCTTCCCTTAGAAGCTGTCATTTCCCAAGACATTTCCAAGTCAAAGGTCTCCTCTAAACTTGATCAGGTTATTGCATTCCATCAAGTATGGCTAAAGTTTTTCCAGGAATGACGAACTGCATATCTGAATAAAGTATGTAATTTAATAATATAGGTTATGCCCTTTGGTTTATAAAATACACCAGAAGTGTTCTTGCACTTCATTGACGATTATTTGGGGGTTCTCAAGTTTATCTGCACAATAGCATATATTGACGATCTATTACTTCACTTACCAAAAGCTAAATAGCATGGCAATAATTTGATGAGCATGGTGGCAGCCATACATAAGGCTAGATTAGTTTCTAAGTCTTACAAATTTTTGTTTTAAAATGAAGAATGACTGTGCATAGGATATCTGATATTTAAGGATGGCATTGCTAATGAACCTTCCAAGCTATTTACCATTCTTTCTTGGCCTACTCCTGTGACCATAAAGCAGCTGCGTAGCTTTTTAGAATCTGTCACCTTTTGAAGAAGTTTTCACCAGCCATCTCTGATTTTGCATTTCCCCTACACACCATCACTGGTAATACCCCTTTTGTTTGGACCCCAGAGTTCCAAAAGGCTTCAATGTAATAAAAGACATCTTCACATCTAGTCACGTTTTGCGTCTTGCTGATGTGTACAAGCCTTTTATTGTGTCATGAGATGCCTCAGGTACTGCAATGGGCGCCATCTTTTTACAAGAACATGAGGGGAAATAACGTACCATAGATTACTTCTCAAGAAATTTTAGTGTAAATTTGTGTTCTTGGCCCATTTATTATAATAAGCTGTGTGCCGTTGCTCAGTCTCTGATGCATTGGCTGTATCTCTTACAAGGGGTCAAGCACAAAGTAGTGGTACGCGCAGACCACAAATAGCTCATTTACTATTTCAAGCCACAGAAGCAGGCACAAAGACAAGCTATAACTCATCAGGACCTCTTGAGTTTTAATTCACATATGAGTTTGTCAAGGTTCCACAAATATCTTACCAGAAAAACTGTCTCAACCCTTTAATGGGACATGTTTCTATTGGTGACTTTGAGTTATTTAAAGTAATCCCCCCAAACAAATTATGACACCTTCTCCCCTAGCCATTGTCACGGTAACTCCCTCCACTCCACCCCCAACCTCAAGTTACCAAACCACCCCAAAGCACCGCCCCCGCTACCAAGTCTTTCAGTGAAATAGAGCCAAGAGTTTCTTCTCAAAAAACCCTCAATGAAGAGGGTTCTCACTTGGACGATTTGTTGGCTTTGCAAGCAGCTAATGCCGAAGGTCTTGCCTAATGTCTAAATTGTTGCTGTAAGGCCCCATATGGATGTTATTAAAAAGAATAGGGTGTTTTATTTCCATGTAAAAGTTTAAGTTCTTTTGCTCTTCGTTCCTGCGTCATAAGGGAACATCATGATAACCTCACTATAGGATACCCTTCCATAAAAAATTACATAACCTGAATAAAGCGTGGGTATGATAAAATGTCTTACAAAGGATGTACCCACGTGGGATTAAAGGCTGTTCAACATGTGCCCAAACCAAATCAGAATGAACAGAGCTGTAATGTTTTCTCACCTCTCTCCATCAGGCGGATGGACATTGGACCTGATTTTTGGTGAACTTTATTGTGGGTTTGCCAATGTCTAAGGGGTATTATGTGAATGGTGGTGATGGATCAATTCACAAAATATGCTATTTTCATCCCATGGTTGAAAACTCTCTCCGCGGAAGAAATGATGCGTTTGTTTGTGTCTCATCTCTTTTCTTTGTTTAATTTTCCTTAAGAGTTAATCAGTGATAGAGGGACTCAGTTCGCCTCAAGATTTTGGGCTGCCTTATGTGACATGTTGAAGATCAAGCCTTGCAGAGCATCAATGTATAGCCCTCATTCAGACTTTCCAACTGAATTAATCAATCAGTCTTTGGAGTAATATCTTCTATGATATGCTACTAGCCCCCAGGATACATAGGGAGCAGATTTTTTGGCCTAGTATTCATATGTAAATCTTTAAACGCGTCCCATGGGTATAACCTATGTATGCTAGCTTGGGCACAATCCCGCCTTCATCCTTGGGCTAAAAATTTTCAGTAATATTTTAGTAACAGACAGTTTCATTATGCACATATAAAAGGTGCAATTTCAGGCCAAACAACAGCTGACCAAATCCACTAATGATGTCAACTGTTTTTCTGACAGAAAGCGCCGTGCGCTTCAGACTTTCTAGGTAGTGATTTTGGTCATGGGTGACGCCAAGAATTTTTATCTCAAAGTGCCAATTAATAAGTTGGCTTGCAAGCGGGCGGGGCCATTCCTATTTCCCAGGTGCTAAATAACAGATCCTGCCGGGTGAATATCCCTTCTACTGGAAGATACCAGCTCTTTTAACGCCACCTTTTTATCACCATTGTTAGAATTTAGGCAGGGTGATGCTTGCTGGTGCTAATTAGACATATATTTCAACAAAATTGCAGGAGAAATTTAAACTCTAATGTCAAAATAAATAAAGTGTTTTTTACCACTAGTTAGAATATTAAAACTTAAAAATTAATACTAGAAAGTTGGGTTTTATGGGTTTTATTAGTTTCTGCGAGGGGACAATATGTTGAGGCGATGAACACCGCCAGCCTCATTAACACAGAAAACCCATAATTATACCTCCTTATGCCACATGTCGCTGATGCTCCCACCCCAATGCTGTACGCCATGGTCCACCAGATATAGTGGGCGCTGGACAAAAGTTTCCTTAAAGCTTCCTCCCCTTCTGATATGGCTTCCTAGGCTGTTATCTGAGGTGCCATATTAGGAATTTTTTTGAATAAACCTTTATTTACCCATTTGCAAATAAAGATGCGTGGAGGCTCCCCCTTTTAGGTTGGGCACCATTAGTGCTAAAAATTAGTTTCTGCGAGGGGGTAATGATGAGAACACTATTAATAAGTCAAAGCTTAGTATATAAAATGTTGAGACTTGAAGTTTAAATTAGCTTAGTAATGTCCAAAATTAGGGAATATGGGGATTTGACCTAAAGGAGCTCTCAAGTCTAACTTTGCTTCAATGGAACGACCAATGGAGGGTTGATAATGGGTAGGACTAGTCCTTTTTACAAAGGGTTAATATAGCTAACTTATATAATGGGCGAGAAGATATCTTCACATTGCAGAACCCCCTCCACCCCTATAAAAGGGGGTGATTTGCCTAAGCGTTTGAGCTGTATCATTGAGGGGCTGGGAGAGACTCGGCATAACTTTTCTTATTCAGTAGCGGTTTAGGCGCAACCCAATTTATAATAGCTGAATGATTTGGCTGAGAATTGGATGGTATTAAATTGCCCCAATTCTAGGAGTTCCACTGAGAATTGTCCAGAGTCTTTTGGCTGAATTTGTCCTTATTAAACACCAAAGCACTCTTATTACGATAAAGGGCTTGTAATTTTCCAACCTTCATTTAAAGGACAGAAGCTCGTAGAGGTAGAGCCCATCATGGTAGAGGGTGCCTCAGAGTTTTAAGTGTAGAGAATTTTAAACTCTAGGAGAGTCAAACGCAGTTTGCAGTACTTGATATCGTGAAAAGAGTTCTCATCTTATAATGAAGCTTGGAGTTCCATTCAAGGATTGCAAAAACTGTCAAGAGTTAATTGCTGAGTTTCATAAGGCCACCCCAAGGCACCCTTCATTTCCCTTCCCCATAAGGATACCCTAACGACTATTAAACTTCCCACCCTGCACATAAAATAAGGCTTAGTAAAGACCCTGAAGGAGGAGTAGACCCTTCTCTTCTAGAAAGGGTAATGTTAGGCCTCAGGTGCATGCCATTAAGCTGAACAGGGGTGTGCACTCTTTAGAGCCAAAAACGGTTCAAACCACAAGGCCTTGCCCCTCAACAAAATCTCTAACCTAGGACATACTATGGATTAAAGATAGGTAGCCGTTTCCTCTCCTTGCTTGCACATACCTGTCCCCTACCCACTCCTCAGCCCAAACCCATCCAAGTCTCAATTTTGCTTTATTGTATGAAGAAAATATTGGAGATTTTGTGAAGATAAAGAAATTGTAAACCCCACATCACAGTCATTATTCCCTGACTCCAACAGGTGGTTCATATAGAAAGCAACTTGAAAAGCAGAAACATTTCTAACAAGTTGAAATTGAGCAAAATTCTAAAAAGAAAAGCTGAAAAAAGGGATTGAATTGACACCTCATACCAAATTTAAAAAAATGATTTTAACAACTTGATTTGGAAAAATGACCTTAGAATAGCTTGAGAAATTCGGATAATACTATCAAAGGAAAAACTAAAATTTAGATTGCTAATTTGTGGATTTAAAATTAGTAATACTTAATTAATATTGTAGTTAATCTTAGTAACCTTCCATCCCCAAGCCTAGCTAAAAAACCAGCATCCTACCTATGGTAAGGTGTTGAGTTATTGTTTAATCTATTTATCATAATAAGGTAGTATCCCTAAAGTTCTCTTTTTCCTAGTTATTATATTAATATCATTACTAAAAGTCGCGACTCCTGTTGTTACATAGTTGCATCTACCTAGGAGTTCCACTTATTATTCTAAGGAAAGAGGAACTTCTATGTGATAATTCAGCCTCAAATGTTAAGGATAGCAACCATAAAATGTTAAGAAGCCTCCCATTTTTTTCAGCTTATCTTGATGAAGCGCAGCTGAGTAGTCTGTGCATGTTGTTGGGGCTGCTAAAGCACCCACATTTAAAGAGCAGTTCTCTTGGCACATACTTATCCAAAATTTTCCCCTGCAAAACCCACTTTTGCCCCATTACAGTCAATTGGATTATTATGGGGCCTTTAATACATAAACTTTTTAATTTTACTTAACACTGACTGATTTACTAATGCTTTGCTACGGTGTCTATAAGATTTCAGATTTTCAATTTATTAATTTAGATTTTATATTATAGATAAACAAAACCACTCAGCCAAATCTAATTGCTTAATCAAATCAACTAAAAACCACTAACCACTCAGGTAAACCTAAATGAACTTATCAAAAAAACCAATACCTAATCACCCCTAAAAACTAAACTGTGTCCTATTGATTTGAACAAAAGCTGGCAGCTACTTGGCTAAACAAAAAACCTACCTAATCAATCAAACAATTACACCAAACGGCTACCTGAAAAATCTCTTTTTATACTTAAAATCATCAAGTATGTGCCATATCTTCCAAACTACTAAATCAACTTCTACTTAACTTGCCAAAAGTATTTTATTAATTAGGTGAACCAAATTAGGCAGGTTTTTAACTTTTCTTTCTCTTTGCAATCACTATTGCAACCTATTCAATTCAAGACTGAATCTAGTTTGATAATCTCACAGAGGAGATTATTCTGCGCCCATGTCAGGAGCAGTTGGGCAAGCAAGGTAAGAGGAGCAGGTGGAAGGCCCGCGGCCTCCAACGTTTGAAAACGCCCCAGAGAATCCGGCAGAATTGACAAAAATACTAAAAAACTGGCGGTCACTATTTCCCCAGAGATACTCGCATGGCAAGCACGATGCAACCAGTACATCAACACGCCACACTCCCAGCCACTTTTGTTGATGGAATTTGGAGTCCGCGTGTTTCTGGACATCAAAAAATGGACTTATGGGAAAAATTTTGTGAAGATGTACGCACAATTTTCCTGACCGCGGTGTACGTTGCACCTCACTCCATGTCACGCGGTTGGCTGGACCTAGGTTTTGAAAGCAAAATGGCAGCAGATGAGGCTGCAGCGGTGCGCGTAGTGGTTAACCTCCCCAAAGGGCAATGGGTCATCGAAACTAAACGCACCAGATGGACAAAATCAAACCAAATTTTCCTCACATTTGGCTTTTTTCCTACTATGGTAAAACGTGACAACTTGGAACAACACCTGAAAGATGGTCTCGCCATATATGGCGAAATACAATCTTTTGAAATGCAACGTTTCACGCTGATGCCACACCTGTGCACCGGCAAAGCCATTGCAGTTCTGACCCCAACTGAGGAGATTGCAAAGGACCTAACCCAGATCCCGCACTCCACTTTTATTGATATCGCAGGGCATACCACCCACCCATTCCAGGTGACCATGGGCAGCGCGTCCCCCATTTGCACCCATTGTGATGCATTTGGCCACAAGGCATATGCATGCCCCATCAAGGAGGGCATCACATATAAGAGCACCCCTCAGCGGCCATGGCCAGTGGAGAGGCGCACTACGAACCAACCGCAAGCACCAAGGAGGCCTTCCTGTGGGGAGCACAAGGCTGCTACCTACTGGTAAAGCCTATCTCCCTACAAGAATGGAAGAAGGCTAAGCAGGCCCATAGGGCCACAGCCAAGGAAGCGGCCAAAGCCACCACCACTATCCCACACTCACAACGCCAGGAGGACATGGAAATTTTTGTGGTGGAAGCAACTTGAGAATCCATCACCCAATCAGATTGGGAAGCCCATGCTGAGTGAACCACTCAATCTGAGGATCCGATGGGAGATTTGATATCACCCAATCGTTGCACCCAAGCTCCAATTGAAACCAACTTGGGACCCATCCCAACTGAAAAATTTTTTTGACCCGCTCAATGGTGCACCAAACTCACCCGCACCACAAAAAATTCGTCTGACGTCAAAAAAACAAAAAGGTAAAGGCTAAAGCCAACGCAACTCTTTCCTCAAAAATCAACAAAAACTACGATATCGTTGCTGCTAACACCCGCGCTGCTGTGAAGGCCCGCAGGGATCTAGAAAAGGATGGTGGGCCCAGGTGCCCACCCCTCACACCTAAGGTGCGATGAAGGAAACCTTCACCATAGGGATGTTGAATATTGCCAGACTCAAGGACTCCCCGTCCTGGGCTAGGAAACTGAGTTTTTTACAACACAATTTACCCGTGGATATCCTGGCCATCCAGGAGTCCCACTGTCCACGAGGTTCCAAGGAAGCTTGGAAAACAATGCTCCTACCATCCCTATCCTTTTGGTCGATGCACTGTGGGGTGCTAATTTGGAAAAATAATTTTTCAAATTTTTATCCTCAGAAACATTCCTAAATGGCTGAGTGCTTGTTGTCACCATCTCGTGGGCTGACGTAGCACACACAATCATCAACATCTATGCCCCAAATGGTGCATGCAAGTGTCAGGAATTTTTCTCATGGGTCAAATCCCTCTCAATACCCCCAGACTCCTTCAAAGTTGGTGACATGAACTGTTGGCTAAACACACCAATGGACCAGTGGCCTTCCTCACCCCACACCCCCAGGGTCACATAGAACTATGAGTTCTAAAGGCCACCCTCAGGTTAATGGATGTGCTGCCGCAGCATGCCCCGCTGCTCAAAAACATGACACAGCCCCATGTCCACAATGGCCAACTAAGGTCCATGACCCACATCGACACTATTCTAATGCTGGCAAAATTCCAACCCCACATCTCCCACTTCAAGACAACAAAATTGGAATTCTCCAACCATCAACTGGTCTCGCTAACCTACCACCTACCTGTCACAGTTGCTAAGGCCCCACATTGGTGCAAAATCCGCCCCCCAAGCTCGCGTCGCCAGGATTTTCCATGTGGGTGAAAGAGGCAACTTTGGCAAAAAAAGTTTGTTGCACCATTTTGCGCGGACCCCATTTCCACATGGGCAACTTTCAAAGAGGACACCATCCGCCACTCTTGCCATCTCTCCTCCAGATGCTCACGAGCCACATCGGCGGTTATCTCGTGCGCTCTGGAAGAATTGGAACACTTGGAGTCCAACATTCCAGCTACAGGATACAGCCCTGCATGGGGCTGGAAGTGGGCGGAGGCAGCCACCCACCTCAACGCACTCAAAAGGCAGCACAAACATCGGGTTTGTGTTCAGTATAGGGCCACACACATCACAAAAGGTGACAAGTACACCGCATATTTCTTTAAAAAAAATTTCACACCACGCCAGAGCGTGGCCTGCACACAGGTGTGAAGATCGGATAATTCCATTGCGGATACACTGGCCAAAGTGGCAATTAGGATGCAACAGTATTACTATGAGTTGTACCGCTCTGACCCAATTCAGCTGGCCGAAGTGGCAGAATTTCTTGACTGAGCCCACATCCACTCCATTTTCTGATACCCAGAAATAATGAATTTGATTACTCCAAATGAATTATGGACAGCCATTTGCAGTGCACCAAACCAAAAATGCCCAGGCCCAGATGGCAATCCATATAAATTCTACAAAAAATATTTCAAATATATATCTCCATTGCTGCTCGCCTCACTTAACCAAAGCCTGATGGAAATGCGCCTCCTACCAGGAGGACATGAGGCCTTCACTGTCACACTCTTCAAGAAAGGGGATAAGCTAGACTTAGCCAACTGGCGCCCCATTTCTCTAACAAACACAGACACCAAAATTTTAACAAAATTTTATGGCTAACCGTTTAGGGACTGTAGCATCTGCCACCATCTCCCCAGAACAATTTCGTTTCACCCCCAGAAGGTCGATTTGGGATAATGTGCACTCTGTGGCTAATGTATGTCAGTCCACAGCCTCTGGGGCACTTGTATTCTTGGACCAACAAAAGGCCTATGATAGAGTAAACTGCGAATACCTCAGGGCTTGCCTCCATCAATTCCGCCTACCCCCTCGCTTCATCAACTGGGTAATGCTGCTCACAGAATTGGCAACAATGGCAGTGCGTGGCCCTGGCTTCCTAACGGAAGTAGTCCGCCCTCAAAGGGGCTTGCGACAAGGGGACCCCCTCAGGCCACTCTTATACAACTTCAGCCTTGACCCACTACTGTGAAATGTGAATGCCCAACTCACTGGGGTCCACGTGCCAGGCAAGCCCCAGTCAAGATAACGGCGTTCGCAGATGATTGTGTGGTGGGGGTGTCTAATCAAGATGCACGCGCGCTTAGAGCTCTCATCTAGGAGTATTCCCGGGTAAGCAACGCGGCACTGAACGCTTCCAAAACCGAAATCATCCTCCTTGGTCAGTTTCAGAACTGCTGGACCCCAGCAATTAGTTCCCAACCTGGCCCATCTGCTCGCCCACATACTCGCCCTACTATTCAAAACACCCGCCCCACTGGTGCTCCCCTTCGTACCATGCCCTACCATAGGACCAGTACGCCATCTGGGCGTGTGGATGGAGAAAGGCGGATACGCGTCAGCAGTAATGGAGTGCCGTATTCTGGATAACGTGACGAGGTGAATCGCCACTCTCAGAGCCCACCCTACTTCCCTTACTGGCAGGATTGTTTTAGCTAACTCCATGCTCCTCTCCAAAGTCTGGTTTGGAGCCCATGCCATCCCCTTCTCCCCAAGCTTCTACAAATCCTTGTACGCCTTGCTGCAAGGATGGCTTTGGTCGGGCTGCCTTCCACCAGTGTGGTTAGAGGTCATGTTTGGCCCTCAACATCATGGTGGCATGGGCCTGCTTGACTTCAAAGCCCATGCCACCAAGATCCTGGGTACCTGGATTGTGGCCATCACCACCCCTACACTCCCCTCCCAACACTGGTCCCGCGCAGCTTGCTCCAACTTCTCCCGCGCCTTGGGCCTCAACAATCCATCGAACCCCCACTCCCTGATGAAATACCTCGCTTCACATACATCGGCCACAAGTCCTTACGGGACTAAAACCCACTACAAACGAATCTTCCTCTCCATGCGGAGCACTGAGTGGAGAATTCATAACAGCGGACATACAACCCAAAGAGGCCGCCCCTCTCCTCAGTTCACACAAGAGGTACAGGGGCTACCCATCCATGATGGCGTGATCACCATTCAACCCCATGTCCTATCCAGGGTGGACTACCTGGACAAGATGGACATCCCTTATTCCCTTGAGACCCAGAAGACTATTTGGAAATACGCACACCACCCTCTGTTGCAGCCTCAAATCTTTTTCCATGTGTGGCGCTGCCTGAGGCAGGTGTACTGTATGGCTGAGCGCTCTAGCACTTTAAACTCATCCTGCGTCGTGTGTGGCCAGTATGGAACGCTGTTTCACCACCTGGAGAAGTGCCCTACCTCTAAAGTGATATGGCGCGAAGTTCAACGTCTTCTGGGCCAATATCAAACGCATTCCTTCAGTCTGTCAAGAGATATGTTCGCTCTATCAATGGCCTCCCCCCTTCTGCCCTCCCTTCGTGCTTTAGTGGTTGCAATCGCCATGTGGACTATTACACGATTGTCTTAGATGCCATCGCAGGCTCCACCCCCACCCTCCCAGAAGCGGTACACAGATTCCGGTCCCATTTGGTGGACCACTTTCAAGCGTGGATGTTTGGATACCTCCCCACCGCGTCGCTGACAGCTGGTCTCTTTCTGGTTCCCAGTCTGGTTCATTAAATCAGACCCCTTCCTCCACACATGCTCAATTGTGGCTATGGCCCCTTCACACGTTTCCTCCCCCTCCCCATAAGTGGCGCTCCCGCTGGCAACAAGAGATAGCATCGCTTCTCTGAAGTGCCACCCTGGTACTAAGTTTTGTCTCTTATGAGTCATATTCGGAAGTGTCCAACCCATGGTCAGCCTTCCCCGCAATAAATTTTAAAATTTAAATTTAAATTTAAATTAGGCAGGTTTTTAAATATATAAACATAAGATCCAGATACCCATGCTTTGCCACGGTATTTAGTTTATCAGATGATAAACTCATATTGTAGCCTATAGGCTGTGCCAGCACTACTTTTGAGCCACTCAGACTAACAGCTTCACTGTTGCCCTCATGGCTGGTGAGCTGAAAATCCATACTACTTAACTACTTAAACTCTAATACTGATTTTTATTAAGTTTCAGGTGAGCAATTTGGTAAATTAAAAGATAATATTCACCAATTCTCACCCACTCACCTAACTCAGATTAAACCTATCAGGCTTGATAATTTCAGATTCAATCTTATTTGCAAATTCTCACCCACTCACCCAAATATATTAAACTTTTTAACTTTATTAGCTTCAGGTGAACAATTGGGTGAAATATTAACAATATTTGTCAATCTTCACCCACTCGCCTAATTAGATGAACCCATCAGGCCCAATAATTTCTGTTTTAATAAAATTTGCCTATTATCACCCACTCACCCAAACAGATTGAACCGATCAGATTCAAAGGTTTTAGATGTCAGTCAGTCAGTTATGAATGTGTTTTATTAAGTAGATAAAATTTCTCTCCTTAATGTTTTTGGACAGAAGTGCCCCTGGACTTATAGGCTTTCCACTGGGTTTGCACACACAGACTGGAAGCCAAGTCTTTTAATCTGCCGCTTCCATGACATGATGATACTTCCCATATTTGATGCTCTTCTCCCTCCTCTCTGGAAAAGACAAGACAATTTCCAACTTATTTTACTACGAATCTACACTCACTTGACTCCCTTATATCTCTAGTTTATCTTTAGTCTCACTCATCCAGTCCTGCAAACAGGGTCTGAAAGTATCAGAAAAACACCACAAGTTTCAACAGCCATTAATCCTCTGTTGTGAACTGCAAATAAGGTGAAGATCCCTCCTGTCCTCTCTGTTAAAATAGCTGATCAAGACTTGGGTGCCTCAGCTAAACTCCCGGTGCATTTTGCTACAGGGAGTTTCCAGACACCTGCCTACCAATGCATAGTGTTGAGTGATTTTCCTCAATGCTCTTAATGGGGATTCCTGCCTCTGGGAGCATGAGGTGATACACCCCGCAAACAAGGTGAGAAACCTTGCATCCTTGCTTACTTTGGTCTTTTTAACAGTATAGGCACCCAAATCTAGAGCCTCACGCCTCCTTCACCTCTTTACCTCGTGAAAGAAAGCATCAGACTTTCTGCATTCATTGAGGCTGTCACTTATAAGGCCCTCTTGGTGACAAAATCTTCTAAAATTGCAGTCTCTGCCTTTAGGGCCACCCTTGAATCTACCTTCACGCGCCACCTCTTCTGGGACCCACTCCATGCTGGCTTGAAGGCTACCTTCTTTCTTGAACACTAAAATTGGGGCAGGACTTCCCAAAAACTTCATCTGCAGTGGCTGTCCTCACACCCTCTCAGGCATATGTCCCTCAGACACTAGTCCACTCCCCTATGAAAGCCTCCATCCCTTCTTCTCCTAAGGGTAAGGGCCCTGGGAAATGCACATCTATGGATGAGGTACTGTCCTTTCCTATGCCTTCTGTCTTAAGGCCACTCAGATACCACTTGCACGTCAGACCCAGTCCCCTTCTCACCCTCTGGGAGAAGGAATTAGTTCTATTTCTAAAACCCAATATCCCTATTTTGTTGTCTGAACAGGAAGATCTATCAGAGACTCTCCTATAGGGCAATCTGCCCATCCAAGCAGCTACTAAGAGCCTGCCTAACATTTAAAGCCTGCTCCCCCTTCTCTCACTGCTGCTGCTCTCTCGCTCTCAGCACCTATTAAAGGATATTAGTCTACTTTCTTATTTTACCATTATCTTCCGCACATGGTCACACAAGGTTACTGTGCAGGCTCTCTTAGACACAGGGCATTTGGAAACATTATGATTTACAGGGTTGCACAATCCTAAGATCAGGACACACATGTGGCTCCCTGATATTGAGCGTATCTTCCACTTCCAAAAATGCTACACTGTATGGCATCTGGTCTAATTTTTTCCACAACTTATGTATTGCGACCAATTATGTGCAGAACACGGTCTTATATACCCAGTGATTATTGGTGTAGGATGATGGCGTCACCAGCGTGTGAACTTAAATTTGGACCTCAATTCCTTCTCCTTTGAAAATAACATGCTTAGTTGGAAGTTCCCCTTAATTGATACTCTCCCATCTGAGACTTCTCTGAGACCAATCACATCTTCTGCTCCCAATACATGGACCTACCACCGGTATTCCCTCCATTTCTCACCTCTATGATTTATCTTTGACATGAGCCTTGCTATCAGACTTCAACCCCCTACTTAGAACATGACTTTGCATTTTAAATGTTAGGGACTTATTTAAGATAAATTCCCATCTATACTTAAACCAATATGGAGGATATCCTTGTAGATATAGTTAGATGAAATGTTAGAGGAGAGATGGATCTTAAAAAAGTCCTCTCATATTGCCTCCCCTGTCATCTCTGCGCAGAAGGCGGATGTTTCTCTCAAGCCTAGCATTGACTATGGAACTTGAACAATATAACGGTCTCAGACTCCTATCACCTAATCTGGAACATCTCGCTGATCAAGCTATTTCAAAGTACCGGGTGTTTTCCATGCTTGACAAAATCAATGCTCTCAATCAAATGAGGGTCAAGAAGAGGCAGGAGTATTTCACAGTCATCTGTTTAAGCGAGGGACTTTCCAGTTTAGGGTGATGGCCTTCATATTGTAGAACGCACTGAAAACTTCCAGAATCTAATATATGATGACCTAGAGCTTCAGTTCTCCTCTGCCATCGCGTATATAAAAAATATGCTGATCCATTCCCATAGCCATGAGCAAAATGCTGAGGTTCTGGAGGCAGTGATGGCATCCCTCTAATTTCTTAGCTCTTTGAATAGCTTTAAAGTATAGGTCCTTGCAAGGATGTGAACCTTTAGAAAATTCCAGTCTTAAAGGATGGGTATGCATTACCCTCTAAAAACTACAGGCATTCCAGTCTTGTCCAACTCCAAATTCTCAGAAGTAACACATGAGTCTCCTTGGAACAGTAACTTTTCTCAAGAAGTTCTCCCCTTCCCTCGTTCAGGTAGAAGCACCTTTGTACCCTTATATTGGAAGAACACCCCTTAAAGTTGACAGATGTGTGCCAATAGGCCTTTGAGGTCATTAAGGAAGTTTTACTCTCAGCCCAAGTTTTTAATATGTAGACAAATTCAAACCCTTCATTGTGGCCTGCTATGCAACATCAGTTGCTGTGAGCATGGTGGTTCTTTAAAAGCACAAAGTGGTTTTGCACCCAATAGCCTAATTTCCCACAGGTTTTCATCCACAGAGCAGGAAAGAGCTATATATATTATAAAATTTTGGAGGAGGCGACCTGGGCGCTCACCAACTGGTGATAACCCTTGGGGAGCGCAACATGATATGACAATTCACAAAGATAACAAGCCTATAGTAATACCCAAAGCCCTATAAACTACACATCATCAAGCTCGCAACTATTGAGATCTTTACAAGTTCCGCTTCAAGTATGAGTTCATCAAAGGGACCTTAAATGTCTTAACTGACATTTAAAAATGAAACTTATCCTTGACCCCTAGTGCAGATGGCCTCTAAGAGCTCACAAGCATTATTCCCTCTCACATTTGCTCTCCCTGGCACCAATTACAATATCTTTTGCTGATCTATCACCAGATGCACCCATTATTTCATGTGCCTTGACCGCCCAACCGTGCTGCACTAAGGGAATAAAGCTTCATATAGAACCTGAATATAAGAACTTCAAGCGCCACTTATAAACTTTGAAGGATTGAGTAGCCTTTTTTCAGGTCAGCATCTGTGTTCACTAATCTTTGCGCACCCAGGTCATCAAGGAGCATCTTTCTTCTCCAGAAGTTCCACTTAGAATTTTATAAATGCGCGGAGCTTATTAACAGGGCTTACTTTTTCCTAGTTCCTAAAAGATATTCCAGCATAGTTGGCAAAATGTGTCACATGCGCTCACTCCAAGTTGTACTGACCTGGAGAAAGGGAATCATAAACACTTTGCACCATACTGAAGGCCCCTGAACTTCAATCTACGTAGACTTTATCATGGTTTTTAACCATCAAAGGCTATAATGGAGTTATGTTGGCTGTCAATTGGCTTAATAATTTCACATCGTTCATCCCCCTGCACAAAACCATAATTGCGAATGGAACAGAATCACTACCTAACTCTCATTTTTTTTCAAGGTTTGGCTTCCCAAAAGAAATTGTGAGTGATTGAAATCAACAATTCATCTCTCAGTACAGGGATTTACTTATGACGCTACTCAGCATTAAACCCTGCAGATTACTGCATACCACCACCAGTTTGATGAAAACCTGAGCAGGTTACCTAGACATTGAGAAGCAAAAGCAGCGTTATTCCTTCACCTCCCAGGATATATGGACTACAGATCTTCCACTAGCACAGTTTGCATAAAATTATGTCTTCCACTACTCCACTGGTTTCTCTCCCTTTTAAGATAACCTGGACTATAATACCTCCTTACAGATAGGCCTTCGCCAGTACTCAGCGTCCCTTGGAGAAGAAGAGTGCATAGCCCATATCTGTGATACCTAGAGCCTCATCTGGAAGCATCTGTCAAAGGCAATTGTGGACTACAAGAAATTTACTGATTAAAAATGGCACCCAAGCCATGAAATTAAGGTTTTCTTCCTCCTCATGCTGGATATGCAAAAATTCAACACTAAAGTGCTCTCAAAAAGTTAACCAGAAAAAGTTTGGGTCACAATTGTCACAGCTAGTGACATTTTTCCAGGCATTGACCGCCCACCAAATCTAAGTCTAGAAAAACTCAGCTATTAAAGAGAGAACTCCTAAAAGATTTTAGTAATTTTTCCAAGGATATAAAGAGAAAGTGGGTTCTAGCTCTACCTGTCAAAACTGATACTGATGGCACAAAACAATATAACATCAGGTAGTATCGACCTAAAAGTTCTATAAAATTACTAGTAAAAGATAAAGGAGTTCTGCTGAGTTTGAAAATCACAAAATATGTCGAGGAGCAAAACTTTTCATCATGGATCATGTTTGATGATTGCCTGGGTTTTAAGATTCCTAGTAAAACTTAATAACTTTCTGAAATGCTCTTAACTTTTCAAAAATAATAAAACTTCTACCCTAAAATAATCGTTATCTCTTGGAAACTTCTACCTAATTCTTATACTAGTTTTTATTTAAACTTAGTGAAATCCTTTACTGCAATCGTTAGCTTAGTTTTACAGTTCTGTTTTCACCAGGACATTCATACTAAACCTGGAATATAGGACTTTAACTAGTTTATTGAGCCCACAGCATGCTGATTCATGCACATTCACTTTTGGATCCTACTGAAACCTTTTCAATTCCCAGAGTCTCCTTCTCATCTTACTTTGAGACAGTCTGGTGTGCGTTTTGTTCTAGAATTTCATCGCTAAACATATTAACAATCGCCTATGAAGTTACTTCATGCTTCTAGCCCACTGTTTACACTTTTGGCTATCTCCCTAGAACTTTGATTTCTGAAAACTACTGTTTTCTACTTTTATTACATCATCGCTTAGAGACTAAAGTATTTATGAATTTTTTCTCATTTTGGTCTACTAGAGTCATCCAATCCCTACTAGAGCTTACCACCCTAGAACTATCCCCCTGGGTTCATATCCACTTCTCCCTCCTATTTTGCCCTTCCTCTTATAAAGGCATGCACTTAGGGCGCAGCACACTCCTACCACTTAGGAACCCATAAAATGTAAAGTACTTTTCACTTACTAACTTTCTTTGTCCCCCTCCTGAGATTTTAATCTATAAAAGGAGATTTTTTACAAGCTATCTAACCTGATGTCTCATCACAAGTTCCAAAATAAAGAACTTTAAGATATCTTTTTCTAACTTCTTCAATATTAAATTTTTAAGAATGGCTCACCAGTGGATGTTTTCCTCATGTGAGGCCAACAGAACCCTCCTAGAATCCCTACCCGCTTTGTAAGCTTTTGCTAAACCTTTTGAATATCCCACCGCTACATTTAAGATTTTGTATTATTTTGTTCATCTGTCCCAGGGATACCTTATTATCACCCAGTACTTGCATCAACTTCAAGAGAGAGCCTCGCAAATGAACTCCCTTAAACGGTTGAAGAATTCCCTTATCCTTAGTTCCCTAAACAATACTGAATCCTCACTGTGTTTCTGGGTAGCCCTCCTCCGACTATATCTGGAACTTGATCTAGTCTCACTTGATTTTTTTTTAAAAATTTATATTGTTTCAATAAACTGTAGCACCATATTTCAGATCCTGGAGCTTGCCACTATAGGTAAGTTGTGCCTTCACAAGGGTTTTTCTTTATCAAGCCTGACTCTCTTCAGGTCTCAGATCCCTCATGACTTTCCCCATTGAGAGGCTTGCTGCCATGGATTCCTTCAGTAGTGCCATTTATTACTCTCTCACTGTTTTTTTCAAACTACTGTTTAGATATGGCAGTGATCTCACCAGCAGGCGAGACTGAAAATATTTCATGGTGGGGTCTCCTCACCACTGACCCTGCACTCCTGCTCTCCCTGGAGTATCCCTTTCTTTTGTCCTCAAAGGTCGAGGGGGTTAGTAATTATATCTCGTTATTTTAGGACAATCACTATCCTAGCTCTGAACCTTTGTTGCCATCTTAGACTCTAGGCTCTCCAGTCAGTAGCCTCTCCCGCACAGGTGTGACAAATTTTACCTATTGTTCAGGGTCGCCCTCTATGGCTGATCCCATTCAAAGAGACAGTTGGGCATCCATGTAAAAAGGGTAAAGATAAGCTCTCCTTGGTTGACCCCTTAAGAAGCTGACCGATGCTCACTGGTGTATTTACCTGTGACAAGGACTTCCCCCATGGCGAATATAGAGCAATAAATTTCTCAACCTTCAAATCTCATTGTCAACTCATATAAATATATTTCTAATTCAATGAAATTATAAGGGGAAACTCTAATCTGATCTTTCTTATGGGCGAATGGACAGCTTATCTTCTTTTGGCCTCAGTTATTAAATCTTTATCTGCGTAATTCTTGTTCATGGTCACTTTCACCTCATATGAAAGGAACTACAAGGCTATGACTTTAAAGACACGGGCTCTACTAAAAGATTTATATGAAAGGGTCTTGCAGAAGCCTTGAACCTACCCATAGGGGTGGGCCAATTTGTAAAAGACGGTGCATCTCTAAGACATCCCAGTTACCAAGAGCTTACCAAGTTTCTTTTAATTTAGGCATAGGACGCTTTGTGGAGCTTTTTCTGCAATTAAATAACTTGTATTTAGTCATTTTGGGTGTAGGTTAATGGTGCCATTCTGACATCCACACAAAACTTGCAGATACAAACAACCCTGTAGAAATGCCAGGAGCATCTTTTACCATCCCTTTTTTGGATAGAAACCATGTTGTTGCCAAGGAAGTGGGGACTCTTTATAATGGTTGGCCTTACTGCTATGCAATCAGCCAAACTACTGCTCCCTCACTTAGCCTACTTGAGTATATAAAAGCCTATGTAGACATGTTTGATACTTTTAAAGCACTCTTACATCATGCGCACACTACATTTGATTTTGAGTTTAAGGTGAAAGTTGTCCTCATTATGATATCCCACCAACTACCCTCAATCTCTAAGGGAGGAAGCCGCTCTAGATGTTTGTGTTGATGACATGATTTACAAAGTTTTTCCACTTGACAACACATTTTATTAAATTTAAATATTACAGAAGAACAAAACAACTCCAGAAAACCAACACACAGCAAAACTCCAATGTCCTCGGCCATATCGCCCACTGCTCCAAATTGGGGGTAGAGGCAAAACCCACTTTGAATCTTTCACCCAGTGGGAAAATGTTTTTGAACTAGGTCAACAGCACCCCAATTCCTCAGATCTATACTTTCCCCCTAAGGATGTCATCCTCTACTTTGCACATTCCAGAGCGATGCCTTGTAGCCCCATTGTGCTCCCCCAAAGCAAGATGTGATTTGGCCTCCAGGTTGAATATGGCAACTTGTATCCCTACAATGACAAACAAATAATAGAGTTAGCCCAGGTGCTTATGCAGCCTGCAGGCTTTATCAATTTCTGGCCCTACAAAGGGTACTTTGACCTCAGCTTCACTTGTGAAGCTGATGCTGCAATTGAAGCCAACATTCCCCTTCTTTTCCAGGGAACCCCCATCCCAACCACTCGCACCTGGTTGCCTGATGACACCACTCTTGTGGTTCAATTTTCAGGCCTCCCCGCCCACCTCCCACCTGAATTTTTATACAACAAATTAATAGCTAGGTTGTTAGTATATGGTGCTGACCCCATTTACAATTGGTGATTCCCAGTGGAGCCAACAGACTTGCAGACCCTTGCACCTTTGCAACTATATGTCTAACATCAACCAAAATCGCCATTTCGATTCCCCTCGCACCATTGTCCACTCTGCCCCCAATCACACTTTCTGGACCAGAGTAGATAAAGTGCGCACAACCTGCCCCACTTGTTTTGACCTGGACCACTCAAAGTGGCGCTGCCCCACCATATCCTGAGCTGAAGCCACACGCTCAACTCACCCATGATGCTCCCATTGCAGACATAAAAACTTTTTTCAAATGGGGCACAATCCTCCCTCCCCCTCCACCAAAAATGGTAGATGCAACTGTCATGCTGTCAGGATTTCATCGAATTTGCATATCTCAAAAAATCCCCTTCCTCAATTCCCCCAACATTATTGGAAGGAGTGAGCATTCTATAACAATCTATCAAAGTTAATGATCAATTGGATCCTAATCAACTGATTGAAGATTTGATCGCGCATATTTTAATTCACTCTGATAGATTATGAACCATAAAAATGACTATAGATATTTACTCTTATCAAAAATAAAAATTAGGTCAATTTTTAACCTGTAATCTCCTATTTAGTTTATTGCTTTTTGGAGAATCCGCCCAATGTAACTTCGAGATACAACCTGCCCCACTGGATATGTAATTCAAAACTTCTAGACATGGATTCAACCAATAAGGAATCGACATGTCAAACCACCACTCATACTCCACCTAATCAGGAGCCAGCATGAACCCCAGTAAATTCAAAAACCCAATCCAGCCCACCCATATGCCAATTAACCTATTGTTTTTAAACAAAATCCCTGGAATCATTTGGTGGAGGTTGATAATTTGAGAGATCCTTCCCCTGACTCGGTCAAGGCCCCAGGCTTCATAATGTACCTAAGCGCAGAATATGCAGGTCAATTTCCAACTCAGCACTATGCTCTACATTTTGATGCTGATGAATTCCAAAGCAACCACCAACTAACTGAAGAGGCTGTTGCCTCCCCTGATTCTCACCCCTCAAAAAGGCCATAGCAAAATAAGTCACAGCCTTGGCCAATAGGATTCCCGCCCCTATCCTTCCCCCATGCAACAATTATAAAAAATGAATTCCTCCAATTCCACCAAGTTGCCCGCAAAGCAGTACAAAAAGTTGCAATGGTCATAAAATTTTTGCCCCAATACTTGCATTACCAATAACAACATTGTCATCTTTACCACATTACCCAAAGTTTGCCTTGAGTTGGATAAAAGCCCTACCCAAATACATCATAACCCTCCTCATAGCTAAATTTGAGCTGCCTGAGCCACTCTGCTACCTCAAACCACATTTTGTGGATGCACCCACGCCTGTGTTCACAGCGCTCTGCCATACACTGTCCAACACAGAGGAGGAAGATGAGCCTCCTGATGCCAACTCAGCTCCACCATGGACGCATAGCAGTTTGCCAAATCTAACCTGGTTGGATCATTTTAGTCATTATTTTATCTTTTTGTTTCAGTTTAAGCGATACACTCATCGCTTTCTGTTCATTATATTCTAGCTTAGTATAAGTTTTGCTCCTCAGAGCTCAGTATTCTCCAACCCCTGGTTGGCTTGCCTCAGTTAAATAAAAGAGATGTTTTACAAAGTCATACATCAAATAGTCTTCGCTCATGCGTTCCCTTTATTATTTGTGGAGAGATCAGAAGGCATCCTCAGACCTTGTGTTGACTATGGTATTATGACCAATGTGACGGGCCTGACCACATCCATTGCTCCTTGAGCAGCAGATTGCTCACTATGTTGAGAAAACCTAAGTTTTTTCAAGCTAGACTAACTTAATGCAATTGACCAGATCTAAATTAAAAGGTATTCAGGTGGGTTGACCTTGGGACAAATATAACAAACTGAGAACTTTTGTGTCCAGTACAGGTTTAAAACTTGTATTTAACAAAACCTGAACTAGGGTGGAAGCAGGAATTAACCTGCCAGGATAACCACTCTTCCAGATCTGCATTAAGGAAGATTAGGAGTGACTGACCGTTTCCTACACCAGAAAATGTTTTTCCAGTTTAGGGTCATGCCTTTGGTTTGAAGAACATAACTGCCTGCTTTTAAAAGTTCTTTGATGCATGAGAGACCTCAAGTGAACCTGTGAAATAGTATGCATTTACAAAATTAGTCTTCTCCCAGATGAAAGGTCCCACACCCGTCATCTGATAGCTGTCAAGGAAAGTGTAGCACAGAAGGTTTCTGAAGTCAACAAACTAAGGAAAATCATCTAAAAGAGTTTTAGCGTGTTTGGAGCATTAAAGAAACGTCCTAAGTGATCTCCATTGTGTTTTCAGAAATTTTTTTGTTAAAACGCACCCTAATCTGACCCATAGCAATAGAGGAAGAGGCCCTGAGAACTGAGCCTTTTTGGGTATGATTTGAGGACAATATTTAATAATAATGAACCGTGAATTTGTGAGAATAAGATGCGGTGAGGGTATTGGTTTAGAACCATCAGTAAGGCCAGACCAGAAACATAGTTTGGATGATCTTTGTGGGAAGAGATACAGCCTAGTTTATATATAAAGGAGACATAAAGCTAATAAACTTAACTGGCAGTAACTCTTTGAATTTCATAGGGTAGAAGTTAGTATCTAAGGAGAAAAACATCTCAGTATTGATACTAGGATTAAGGCCAACCTTAAGATCTGAGCAATCATCAAAAACTGATATAGCTGAAAACTTTTTGCTAATAAACAAAATAAATTTTCTCAAGCTCATCAAAACTCAAACACTTCCCTCTTGTGATTTACTGAAGTTTTGAACCATTTTTTTAATTTCTGCCCTTGTAGCGCTATGAGTGTCATACCTAACAATTAAGGTCAGAACCCACTTTATGTCAATGAACTTAGAGAAATCACTGTTATTGCTTAAGTGTTCCAGTCTTAATTAATGTGGCATTTGTGGATTAGTCTTGTAGGGATGGTCCATATCAGGCAAAATTCAACTAGATGTGACAGAAGCCATTATAAAGAGCCTAGCACTGACAAACTTTGCAAATCATACAAGCAAGTGTGAGTTCGTTCAGATAAAGTTAAGCTCTTAGAAACATCTTTTATCATGGCCACATGATTGCTCCAGATAATGTAGCAGCCATTCACAATTAGGCGTCCCCAACCTTCTTCACAGAGTTCGCAGCTTTCTTGGGAGTTGCAATTTTCTGAAGAAGCTCACCCCACAGCTATCTAAAGTCGCCGCCGCCTCTACAATGCAACTGGGAAGAAACCCAATTTAGTATAATAAATTGTGCTGTGGCCTTTTATACAATATATACCATCCTCATGTCCAGATCCTTTATTATATGCAGATACAAGCTGGACTTTCATTATTGCCACCAATGCATCCAACTTTGCATTTAGAGAAAATTTGTTGTTTATAAGAGATGATGAAGTGAAGTGTTGTAATTAACGGAACACTTTAGTTTCCAATTGTCATCTTGACTTAGGTTTAGTGCTAATTTATGTCGCCAGAATAATGTCCAAAGCGAGGTTAGACTCTTGAGGTAAGCGTTAGTGCCGAATTTACCCAAAAATAAAACCTCAGAATTGGGGAACTTAAAGTGAGAAAAGATGAAACAGGTAAGCAAGGTTGAAGACCAAAAAACCTCCTTTTATTATTATAGATTAAAAATTTCCTGAACAAACAGAATAACAAAAAATTGGCGCCTAGATCACACCCAGTCTAAAACAAAAACAATTGAGGGAGATTAAGCCTCAAACCCCAAGTTTTTGTTGACATAAAAACGCTATTTATTGAAAGAATTCCAGGTGTTGTGATTTGCCCTAGTATTGGTGAAGCGTAGATCTTGAAGATAATTATACTTAAATATACTGAATGTATCATTTGGTTAAACTTTATAAATAGTTTACTAATAAGAAATAGTTGCTCAACAAGTTCATATAGGATCTATTGTTAATTTCCAAGGTGACTAGCTGTTGGGAAATTTGCCCATATTCCCAGCCTGCTAGATTACCAGGAATCGCTAGGGGATAATTCCCTAATGCGAGGTGATTTGGAAATTTGTGGACCTAATTTCAGAGTAACAATGTTTGGGGGATTTTAGAATATTCTTCTGGTTGTACTCATCAGGGATCAATCCAGACAAATGCTTGAGATATCATCAGGTGGAATTGCTGACGAAATAGGGGCATCTGATAGTGATAACTATCAGGTGTACCAATTGTGATTAGTTAGGTTTTATCACTGACTGATTGGAATGTAAGTAGCAAGCTGCAAGGCAAGTGATGCCGCCTGCAACTAATGAAGTGATTAGTTGGTTTGCAACCTGCCTTAATAGGTAATAAGTCCATTACCTAAGTGGGTCGCTAGCCAAGTATGTTTGGTTGGCTTGGATCGAGAGGAAAATGTTAGGGACACAATTCCTGACTCTTTCCATTTTTTAGGTCTCAAGGATGTCCAATGACAGAATCCTAGCCAGGATGGGGAAGACCATCACTGCTGAGATGAGGATGGGTGATTCAATGGCAACGGCTGCCATTTCATCAAAGAGGTGTCAACTGAGGGATAGATGACCGAAGCCCCACTATAAACTCCCTAGAATTCACTCATAACAAAAAACAGTTAGATAGACTACAGATATAAATTTCTAAAGTTTTTCATACGGTATATAGTTTAAGAGTAAACTATTATCAGCATTCAATTGTTCTATTCTTCTCAAGTATATTATTGCTTTGTGCAATAATTAGGAGACTCTTTTGGGAAAAGAGTAAAGATATGAGCGGGGATCTATAGAAGAAGGAGAAACAAACAGAGATTACTGCCAACTGTGTGTTGGACCAAAGAGACTGCCACCAGGGAATCTCGGAGAAGATTGGGTTGACAGAACGAGGCAACGTTTCCCTATATCAAGACATCTCAAGTATTTTAAGTGGGAATACTGTCCAGGTGTTGGGCCAAGATTTAAGAATTTCACTCAACTACGGATAATAATTGTCATACTATTATCAACTGATAATATCTTATACTATACAATGCAGACGAAGTGTACAAGAACCAAACCTGTGCAGTAATAAGTCTATTGGGGTTGCTTGCTGATAATAACCAAAAGCAATAAATTTTTACAATTTGGTGCTCACTACAGGGGTTTAGATGAGTAAAAGAACTTATAAGGATGTCATATAAAGACGAGTTACAAAAACTTTGGACGGAGTTAGCCACTGCTAACCAGAATGCCCTAAACTCAGTGGATCATTGGGAATTACAGATTTAGAAGAAAAAGTTGCCAAGATGGAGGAAGGGGTTGATAGTGTTGTGAGTTTTGGGAATGAGCTACTTGGGAAAGTAACTTCATTAGAGAAGAAAGAAGGGGACCTAATTTAAGAGGTAATATAATTGAAAACGGAGTGAGAAGCGGATTGCATTCATTTGAGAAATTCCAGCGCTGATATAGAGCAACTGATCAAACAAGTCGAGGAACTTAAAACTCACAAATGTGATTGTGAGCCAATTGTGGTAAGAAATGCCAAAGAAAGAAGTCTTCATACAATAATTGGGAAGTTGAATACCCCAAGAAGCATGCCGCCCGCTTTTGCTTCCATTTTGGAGATGACGCCCAAAGTCACTCCCCAAGTGAGCCAAGTGCATAAACCTAGAGAATCAGCTAGAGATAACTCAGAAAAATTTAAGGCAAAGCTGGAATTGCCAACGTTACATCAGGATAACGCCCCAGCGTTTTTCTGACTGTTTGATATGACCATGTATGGCTATGGAGATTGTCAAAAGGCGTTGACAGTCATGACTTGCCTATATACCAAATGTCAGAACTTAGTGTTACCCCACCTGAAGGGGAAGCTGGTTGTATGCAGAAGCAAAGGCATCCATCATGAAGGAATTTGGGAATCCGATGAGCATGTTAAAGTGCAAACAGGAGTTTATGGGAATCCAGTTCCATAAAGATGAGTCTTTAGCAAGATTTTCGGATTGGTTCAACCAGGAGTTGCAAATCCTGGTTGGAGCGAAGGTACTGGATAACTTTGATGCCAGAATCGCTTTACAATCGGCCCTTCAGCCCTATCACAATTTGCACCGCATGATGTCTACTGTGTTTACAACAGAAGTAGCTACCTCTCAAATGGTAGATAATTTGAATTTTTGGGAGCAACTATTGATGCCCCAAACATAAGTTTCAAAACCAATCCGGTGCACAATTCAAATCCCGCAAAGGGGAACGAAGGTACTAAAGAGATGAAAAACTGAACTATGCTGGGAATAAGCCCAAAGAATTCAGACAGATGAATAAGAAAGATAAGGTCTGCTACCAATGCGGTGGGAAGGGACATTTCGCCATGCACTGTAAGAAACTGAGGGATCAATTCAACGTGGTCCAGGTGAAAGAGTCATCTGCCACCAAGGAAATGGGAATAGGGCCCATGGCCTAGATGGGGAACAGTCTAGAGCTTCAGAGAAGCCTGTTCCTCCTGACATCTTGACCGAGGAAATTGATATCAGTGATCTGTTTGTGGATGAAGATGTATAGGATCAACTGTATCAAGTGGTCAATTTGGATGTAAATGCAGTGACAAGATATGGGGCGAAGGGAATTGACCCCAAGATAATCAAGGAAGTTGCCCAGCTGTACGCCTGACAGCTGGCAGACAAGACCTAATAACCAAGAATCCTGAAGAATAGTCTGAATTCCGATTAAATGAGGCCAATTTGTCGATCCCCTTCAGCACAATAAAGGAATCATTTCCTGATTTATCAGCACAAATTATTCGCACCCTCAATTTGGGTAATAACGCCGCTATACACTCAGTAAACACTATATTGCAATACTCTGAGTGTACATATATAGACATACAAGTGAATCGAGTGTGGGTGAGGGAGATTGTTGACAGCGGAGCACACATCAACGTTGTCTCACACAAGCTGGTAAAGAGGATAAAGATCTCGCCGGACTTGGAACATAAGAAGGAGTATGGGACAGATGGGCCAAATACCACCATCTCATGTGGAGCGTATAGCGCTTTGCTACTATGATTTGGTTCCTTGGTGGTATCTGCGCCAGCAATAGTTTTGGCCAACCAAACTATGACATTCTGTTCGG
This sequence comes from Massospora cicadina, assembly GCA_022478985.1. Taxonomy (NCBI): domain Eukaryota; kingdom Fungi; phylum Entomophthoromycota; class Entomophthoromycetes; order Entomophthorales; family Entomophthoraceae; genus Massospora; species Massospora cicadina. The sequence continues at coordinate 8,737 of JAKSZP010005834.1, read as the reverse complement.
GATGGAATTTCTATGCAAGTATGGAGTTATATGTAACTTTGAGGATAATACGTTGACCATATTGGGACAGATGTTATCATTGATATATAAGAAGGATGATGAAGCTCCACGGAATAGGGGAAACAACTTCATTAATTTAATATACAATGATGGCATTGTCCTGATTTGATACCAATTAGTTGATAGGAAGCGACGAGAGATGCTGGCGGAAATCCTAGAAAACTGGGGAATTCCCTTAAGGATCAAGAAGGAATGGACCATACCGCCAGGATTGCAGATGATAGTCAATATGAGGTTGACATTATAGATTCCTGAGATGTTGTATGGGGAAGTTAGAAGCCCCTGGAAGAAGTCCAGAGTAGAGCCATGGGTGGCTCCTGGGATAATAATGCCGGGCCATGGAGAAATTTGAGTTCTCCTGGAGAATTTAAGTGAAAAACCAATGAAGATCAGGAAGAATCAGATCATCACATTTGCCATCTAATCCCAACAGTCGAATTGAGGAGATTCCATGATTTTGGGACTCTTTACGAAATGGATTACCAGTCAGGGTAACCAAGAGTATCAACCTATTAGTTGATCAAGAGCAACTTGCTGATCTGTCAGAAGTCCAGCAAGAGGAGGTGCTCAAAGTATTCAAAAAGTATTAGGAAGTATTCACCCAAGGCAACCACAATTTGAGATTCATGAGAGATGTGATCCACAAGGTTGACACCGGGAAATCTTCCAATCAGGATGAGACCAATTTGATGGTCAAAAGCAGCTGAAGTGGTAGTGGAAGATGAAATCAGCAAATTAGTAAAGCATTGGCTTCTAGTTCTGTCATCAAGTCCCTGGGCGAGTCTGATTCTAATCATGAAGAAAAAAAGAGTGGCTTCAACCAGGTGGTGATTGACTACTGAAAGCTGAATAAGATTATGAAGAAGGATTCATATCCCCTTACAAGAATTGAAGTGTGCTAGATCGATTAGCAGAAGTGAAGTATTTCTCTGAGATGGCTCTGATTTTGGGATATTGGAAAATTGACTTTCCAAAAGAAGACCAAGAAAAATGCGCAATTGTTACTGCGCAGGGGCTATACCAACCGACGAGGATGCCCCAGGGTCTATGCAATGCGCCTGCAACGTTCCAGAGGGCCATGGATGTTATACTGAGCGACTTGAAGTTGTCGTGCATCCTGGTATACTTGGATAATATCAATGTGTTCAGTAGGACGTTTACTGATCATCTACACCACTTGGAAGAAGTACTCAAGCAACTGTCTGTGTCTAACCTGAAGATTAAGCCGAGGAAGTGTCACTTCTCAAAAAAAGAGTTGGAATATCTGGGATTTATGATCGACTCTAGTGGATTGCAGCTGCAAGCCCAGAATATAGAAGACATAGAACAGATGGCTGCGCCGAAGAGTGTCTGAGGCATCCAAGTGTTCCTTGGAATGGTCAGATACTACAGAAGATTTATTTGGGATTTTGACCAAATACCCAAGCCCTTATTCCAACTATTCAAGGATCTGAAAAAAGGATTCATATGGAATGAAGAAGTGCAGGAATCTTTTGATGAGCTACGCCGGTACCTAATAGATTCTCCAATTTTTAAATATTCAAATTTCAATTGGGAATTTATTATACAAACTGATGCTTTATTGATAGCGATTGGCACTGTACTTAGTCAAGTAGATGAACTTGGGGATGAACATCTGGTGGCATATGTGAGCCAGAAACTCTCAGCCACTGAGAGGAAGAACATCATAGCTGAGCATGTCTGCATTGCGGTCATTTACACCTGTAAGCAGTTTTGGGTGTATATCTATGGAACGCACTTTAAAGTGGTGATGGACTACTCTTCATTGTGTCGGCTCCACAATTTGAGAAAACCAGAAGGACAACTGGCCCAATGGGCACTTAAGCTACGGGCTTACAATTATGAGATTGTCCATCTATTGGGGGTTTCTCACCAGAATGCGGATGGATTAGCACAGTTACCAATGGTCCAGATGGTATACCCGCAGGAAGATGAGCTATTTTAGAGAATGGTTGATGGAGATATCAGGAACAAGCCCCAAGAAATCCAAGGTGCACTTTGAGAAGCAATGTAAAACACTGATACCATGGATGTACAAGTGTTTAAGACAATTAACGTGAAGTGGTTATTATTCCTGAAGCCATCAGAAAGATCAGCTATCTTTCAACCTGCTCATATGGTTGTTGGGTATGGAGGCCTGAGAAAAATGACTGATCATATTCGCCAGTAATACTACTGGGAGTCAATCAACTACAATGTCGCTGACTATCTAACTTTTTGTGTGGAGTGCGAGCTGCACAAGCCACATAAGAATACAACTGGATACTGACTGGTCCACCCTGGATTTGCCTGGCATATGGTGTCCATCAATGTGATGGGACCGCTGACAATGAGCACAGGGGGAGTCAAGTGCATAATAGTTGCTATTGACCATCTAATGAGATGTGTCAAAATGAAGGCCCTGGCGAAAGTAGATGCTACTAGCACCACAAAGTTCATCCTGAATCAAGTAGTATATCAACATGGATGTCTTCAGGTCCTGCTTAGAGATAATGGGACAAACTTCATGTCTCATGTGATCATGCAACTGAATGAGATAATGGGGATCAGAGGAGTAGTGTCTGTACCTTACTGGACAGATATGAATGGACTGGTAGAACAAGTGAATGGAACACTGGCTGTGACGCTGAGAAAGCTGGTCGTAGGAAGAACTTCTGCATGAGGAATGTACCTGAGTTCAGCGATGTTCGCCTACAATATCAGTCATCATACGGTGATGGGAATAATGCCATTTGAGTTCTATATAGGAGGAAGGCCGCATTGTCACCAATTTTATATTTGGTGGTGGAACCAACATCGGGGATGAGTGCTGAGCAGTACTTGAACTGACTGAGAAATATCCTTATTGAGATTCAATTATAAGCATTTGATAACACGTTGAAGAAAAGGATATGAGCAAAATTGACAGATGATAAGAAACAGACCGGCATTAGCAGAATATTGAATAGGCAAAAGAGTTGCCTATAGAGATATGCATGGTTTTGGAAGAAGAAACAAACTATATGTGTTGTGGTCAGGTCTGGTTAAGATTTTCGCCAAGATGGTGACTGACGCTTACTCCATCAAGAACCTCTTGGATGGAAGAGTTGTAAATTGAGTCCATGCTAAGTATCTGAAGCAATAAATCAAGGAAAAATAAGAGTTTTCAAAGGACTGATCAACATTAAGTTGGTCATGTCCTGATGATTATGTCAAGTCTAAAAAAAGGACCTCTGAATCAATCTAGATGGTTAAGCCCGAAAAAAGGACCTCTGAACCATAGAAAACTGGTAGGTTTAAGTACATTGGACCTAGTTTGGGGGAAAATTAAAGAAAGATGGACCGCTGAACCAAAACAAGGTCAAGTCCCATGGAAAAAGTAGAAAAAGAATAAAAAATTGATAAAAGATAATGGAAAAAATAATTATATGTATCATGTACTGCATAGAAAAAACAGGTATATTTTTATAATTTTTATTTTTATTGATTATCTTCAATATGGGAATGATTCCACCTATGTTGCCTCTTGGGGTAGGGAGGATGGATCACAGTAGAAATGAATAGCCCATAAAAATTGATGTGAGATTGGATGCTAGTGATGGCTAGATCTACACAAAATTAAGTTCTTTGAGTGGATGCAGATCCCTGCAAGAAAGCGACTAGGGGGAAGGGAATTTGAAATTTTGGAAGAAGTTAATCTCAAAACACTGGAGCGGGGAGGAAAGCAACAGTATAGAAGGAGGAAGTCAGCAAATAACCCCAAGTAATACCAATATGGTACCTGAGCCGGAAAATTAGTCTTGAGCGCCTGACAAAGGGCTTCGTCAAGAACACCAGACATATGGGCCAGCAGCGAACAAGGGATGCTTGACTGGGGCAGCCAAATCATGCCCCCTACTAAAGTCATCAGTGGAAGATACCAATGGGAAGGCCAGAGATGAGATAGTTGAGCAGGGAACAAATGGCATCCTGAAAGTGACGACTATGGGCTTCTCAGAAGCTGAAGCTGAAGGAACGGTGAAATCTGGGAGAGGCTGGAAGCTTTGTGGACCAACTTCAAAGAACTTGGCTGGCAAAGCAAAGAGCATATGTGGCGATATCCTGATCTAGGATGTTCTTGAGATCGGAAGGATTCAGCACTAAAGATAAAGCCTCAGTGACTTGGGACCGTATTTTGACGTAGGGGAGCTTGAAATGAATACTGTTACTGATGGTGAGCTCAGTAGCTAAGACAGTGGGTTTGTAGTATTGTCTTAGTCAGAAGAGGAACTCAGGAAGCAAGTCCAACCTGGCAAGAAAATAACGATCAAGAGCAAAAGGCATAATTTCAGGAGCATCCATGATGATAGTTGGCGCATCTGCAAAAGGAGCCAAATCCAGGAGAGTTTCAAAATCCAACTCTGGAATTGATGACAGAGGAAGAATCGACTGAGAGTTGTTCAAAATGATCACAAGCCTGGTTTTGGAAGGATTGGTTAACGTTCTAGTAATTTGATGGAAGGATTAGCCGCTGGTGCAAGACTAGGTGTATGAGATCTGGAAGGACCATAGAAGAGGTTCTGTCGCGCATCCCAACTCATCTGGTGGAAGAGCCAAAGATCTTGATCAGACAAACTTTTTAGAAGCTGTTGATACGCCGACTCAAAATTCAACATATGAGCTGGATGAGAGGGGAAATGTCAGACTTATATGAAAGTTGACATTATGCACTCTACAATCCATTAAGCTCCAATTTGGAGAAATTAATCTTAAAATTAATGGAATAAGCTCTTCAAGAGAAGAATTAAGAATGACTTGAGCCAAGAGGTTATGAGAGAAATAACAAGGGCAAACATAAATAAGTATTCTTAATTGAGCTGCAAAATGAACTTTGACGGCAATAGTCTCCTATCTAGGATGAAGAGAAAATCAGGAAATCGAGGATGCTGGACCAAGAATCCTGAATATGACAGCGTGTCATATGCTTTGACAGGGGGAAAACTGGATCCCAGGAATAATATTGTCATTACTAAATCGATCAGCCTGGCACAACAGTAGATCATGGGGACTGCGCTCTGAGTAGACAGTAGTGAGGAAGAAGAGGAAGAGGCCCGCATGTGAAGTTCACCCTAAGCAGCGTTGAGCATTGATGATTGTACTCCACTTGAGTCAATCAAGTATTTGACTGAGTGTCTGAAGTAATGTTCTCATGCCCTAGTCCTTTTCTCACTAGAAATCTAGGCAAGAGGGGGAATGTGTTGGTATTTTTTGCCCATATTCCCAGCCTGCTAGATTACCAGGAATCGCTAGGGGATAATTCCCTTAATGCAATGTGAATTGGAGAGTTAGTGGACTCTAATTTCAGAGTAACTATGGTTGGGGGGATCTTAGGATATTCATCTGGTTGTATCCATCGCTGATTGATACAGACAAATGCTTAAGATCTTGTCAGGCGGAGTTGCTGACGAAATAGGGGCATCTGATAGTGATTAACTATCCGGTGTACCAATTGGGATTAGTTAGGTTTTATCACCAACTGATTAGGAATGTAAGTAGCAAGTTGTGAGGCGAGTGGTGCTGCCTGCAACTAATGAATTAGTTAGATGGTTTGTTACCTTCTTTAATGGATAATAAGTTCCATTACCCAAGCAGGTCAAAAGCCAAATATGGTTGGTTTGCTTGGATCGATAGGAAAATGTTAGGGACATGTTTTCTGACTCTTTCCATTTAGGTCTTGAGGATGTCCAACGATGGAATCCTAGCCGGATGGGGAAGACCATCACTTCTGAGATAAGGATGGATGATTCAATGGCAACGGCTGCCATTTCATCAAAGTGCTATCAACTGAGGGTTAGACAACTAAATCTCCACTATAAATTCCCTAGAATTTACTCATAATGAAAAAAACAGTTAGATATTACTACAGATATTCAAATCTATAGTTTTTCATCCGGTATATAGTTTAAGAGTAAACTATTATCAGCATTCAATTGTTCTATTCTTCTAAAGTATATTATTGCTTTGTGCAATAATTAGGAGACTCTTTTGGGAAAAGAATAAAAATCTGAGTGGAGATCTATAGAAGAAGGAGAAACAATCAGAGATTACTGTCAACTGTGTGTTGGACCAAAGAGACTTCCACCAGGGAATCTCAGAGAAGATTGGGTTGGACATAATGAGGGAACGAATCTCTATATCAAGACATCTCAAGTATTTTTGAGTGGGAATACTGGCTGAGCGTTGGTCTGAAATCTAAGAATTCCACTCAACTACGGATAATAGTCATCATACTATTATCAACCAATGTCATCATATACTATACAACGCGGATGAAGTGCACAAGAACCAAACCTGTGAAGTAATAAGTTTTAATGGGGTTGCTTGCCAATAATAACTAGAAGCAATAAATTTTTACACTAGCAGATCCCAATAATCATATCAAATTCTAAGCATATAAAATCAGATGAAAGTTTAAATATGAATCAGCCGTTGATTTATAGGATTATCAATCAAATTATCAGATCACTTTAGCAAAATGGTTAATGATAGTTAAATTAAGAAAACCTCAACAAGATACTAACCCAGCACCACTCAATGGATTAATGCTAGCTTCCTCCCATAACCATTGTCAGATATTGGAATTACGCTTGTTTATTAAACAAACCCCAAGTTGACAATATTTTAAATCTATACCCTCTATTTGAATTATCACGTGATATTACTTATTGATTTTATCACAAATCTAGATACTATATTGCTATCAGTCCAGCCTTAGATGGAGAATCCTGATCTACTATAACTCTGAACTTGGATTGTAATATCATCTTCTATATTTCTAATCCTACTTTCACCCTCACATGTGGTATATGCCTATCGCTTATTATAATCTTAAGTCTCCTGGTACAATTAATAATACAAAATTTTGCTGGTAAGTACTTCTCACTCCCTTATATATAAAGATCTTGTTCCCAGAAGTAGATATTCACTATACTAAGAACTGTAGGTTTTTATTATTGTATTGGTTTTTGCATGATATTTAGAAGATTAGAACTTTTCAGTGGACAGAGTTCACGTGATCATGGAATATCAGAGGATCCTAAAAGGAGGAAATATAACCTGTGAAGTAGTATGCCTGTCTCGCGAACTACACCAGATAAGACAAGGTAAGGGTGGTCTATAAAGGAACAAGAGAATCTGGTCTATAGTGGGAACATAGATAATTCCAAATGAAGTTTGGAAATGATGTGGCTCAACTTTTAAGTCGCCCTTATGGGGAGCCTCTCTTGCACTTTTCTTTAAGCTCTTATGAGCCTAAAAAATAGTTTTGGAGGAGCACAGACTAACGCCAATCTGAATCCCAACTGAATAAATCTAAAAAATTTTGACTTGGGTTTGAAAATCCATATCCTTAGTTAAAATGTAATTAATGATTCAACCTTACCATTACATCACCCCTGCTTAAAAGGAGCCCTCCACAAGAGGGTGTCACATAGCAGGAGGTTGCCACCATAAGAGCTTCTGAGGCTAGTTGCCTCCAGCCCCAATAAAAACGCTTAGCATTTATTTATGAGCCCTTATGATGAGGGAACCACAACCAAAATCATGCTGGAATCAGGGCTTCCTTAGCCAGTCAACTTGGCATGGGAGAAGCATCCCAGTTCATGGCTGGGTAAAACTTACTTTTCTCACTCCCACTAATGATGGTCTTCCCATCCTGACCAGAAAAACACTTTCCCAATGGAGATGTGAGAGAAGTTGTGGTCCAGTGCAGTTAGATGGCTATCTCACGCATGGTGGGCAGACTATGGGGTAAATGAGTTATGCGGGCCTGTCCACCTCAGCGCTAACCAAACTCTTGGTGAGGGGAAGGCCCCACCAGGATTTCACACTGATAATTGTTTCAGGTCCAGGGTTTGCCATCATTCACCAGCTCCCTCCTGTGCTGGTTAGTTAGAAACTGGGACCTAAAATGACCACTGAGGTTGGCCAAACTGAGATCAGTGGCATGATGGAAGCACATGCGGTTTAGAATAATGGGTATTTAGAGTTTATCTATATTTCAATTTGCATCTTGCTTTAGGTTTGGCGCTGATTTAAAACGCCAAAATAAAGTCCAATGCAAGTTTGTACTCTTGAGATAAGTGTTAGTGCCACATTCAACTAACCAATAATCCTTAGAACTAAGAAAACTAAAATTGCAAAAAAGATGAAAAAAATAAGTGAGATTGCAAATCCCATAACTAACATCATTCTATTAATTATCTGATAAAGATATTGTAAATTAACCTAATACCAATATTCTGGAGCCATGATCACACCAAGGAAAGAACATAAAAAATTGGGGGAGATCAAGACCCAAAACCCCAAGTTTTTGTAATTGTAACAAAAACTTGATGCATCACAGAATTCCTGGTAAGACAAGCCAAAGGTGGCCTTGAAAACCACAAGTGAAACTCATGCTAGGGTGGGCACAGAGAGAGTTCCAAAAAAGTCAGAACATAAAGGGATTAACCTTTAAGGTAATATTTACGGGGAGCCTCTACCACTAATTTTATAAATCTCTTATTAGCCCAAAGAATTCCTTGGAAAGGGCAAAGCCCAGAGCCAAGCCCATCCTGGCAGAAAATCACCAAAATAATGACTCAGGTTCAGAAATCCAAATCCTGATTTAAAACTTAACAATCAGTTCAGTCTAATT
>JAKSZP010005833.1:0-56048 GCA_022478985.1 Massospora cicadina | reverse complement strand
CAACTAAATACCAAATTGCTCAGCTATTACAATATAGCAAGTTAAACAATAACATATAGGGTTTTCACTTCTTGCATATAAAACTTTTTATTTTACTATAAAAATAATAATTTTAAAATTCAGAAACCTTCAGGGCATGACACAATAACCCACTAAAGTTTCATCACAAATTGATAAATTATATAGTAATACATAGGGACAAAGAAACAATAAAACATTCATTCTTATTTACTTTTGAAAAAGGAGAAGGTTCTCAATTTGACTTGTATTTATGCTTTTTTGTTTTTTTGCATATAACTCTGAAAATAATGAACCAATTTGGATGATCATCTTTTTCAGAAAAGAGGATGCTCTAACTTAGGTCCCAGTTTACTTTTGTAAGTAAAAGTCCGGTATCTGACCATTAATATATTAGGTATATTTATATTGGATAAGAAGCAATGATTAATTGTGGGATTAATACGACTCCAGATAAACTTAAAACAGGCTTGGTGAATCAATAGCTTCATAGCAACTTTTGATATGATATATGTTCTATGGCTGGGGGTATATTCAAAATCCAGGCACTATGAGATCATAGCAGGATGAGCTTAAATTATTATAATTTTAATTTTATTTGATGTGGGCCAACCTTGGGACAAATATTATACACCAATAGAGGAGATAAGGAGTAGGGAGTGAAGGTATAATAGTGGAGGGAAAAACCCAATTACTGGGGGTAAAACCTTCCTGTGCATGTTCTGATAGGCCGGTATTACATGATATAACTTCACTAATTTGCTTGGTCAGACTGAGGAATGGTTTTGGATTTTTGGTGAAATAAAGGCTCACTGGTGCTTGGTGACCTTAAAATCCAACAATTTAAAGAAGGGTAGTTTTTTCCACCGCTAATAATATAATAACAAATACTAATAAAAGCTAAAACATCTGGGGCTTATAAATATTTTATTAGTGATAACCACAGGGTAAAGAAAACGAACCCTCATAAAATATTATGGCTTAGTAATTAGACTTACTTTGTACTCAAAGGGCGTATGCATCAAATCCTTATTAGGTTCAAGCCAAATAAGGAAATATGGTCATTAACCCTATTGAAGCCCTTGAATCTCACCTCACTTTATCAGAAAGGCTGATGGATGGTTGAGAGTTGGCAGGAAAAGCCCGTGAGGTAATGTTCTAGTAAAATATGAGACAATCACCATGCAATAAAGTATCTGCTTTTTTGGGACCCCTTTCAACCCTATAAAAGGGCCTGGCCCTCCAGTGTGTCTTAGATGAGATTAGTGGTAAGGCGGGGAGGGACTTCAAAAAGAGCTTTCTTGATTCTGCAAAGAGTCAGAATATTCTGGCTACATAAACTTGAACTATTTGGCAGAGTTTTAATAATATTTATTGGATTTTTGCCCCAATTCAAAGGATTCCACCATGAATCAGCCTGGGTCTTTTGGCCAATTTTACCATCAACTTCATACAAAACGCTCTTATCACGATATCAGACTTGTAATTGTCTGCATTACCCCCTTCAAGATCGTTATGGGGGAGTAAATATGTAAAAACCAGCCATGGACTAAGTTGATGGTGACTCCAGAAACAAGGGATTTAATGGAGTATTCATTCCCTCACTTATATGTGACTACAAATAATCTCTTTCAGATATTTATGAGCTTCTCACTGCTAGGAGTAATCTGATTTTGGTAACAAAGCTTAAGTCAGATATTTGGAAGGATGGAAGAGGGGCCCAGCTCTCATTGGCAGCATGACTTTCTTTAGTATTAGTCTTTTCCAAGTTAGTCATAGCCTCAGACTGCAAATAAATATTGTTCTGGGCCAACTTTTTCATGGCTTGTTCAGCGTCTATCCTGTCAGAGAAGACATCCTTGACTAATATAGCTGGTATCCCAGGTTCTCGCCCATATATAACACACAGAAAGGGGACATTTTAAGGATCTTATATTAACTAATACAATAGGTCATGAGCGCACTGGGTAAGTAGAGATCCCAGTGGAGAGGGTCTGAATTGGCCAGCTTCTGAAGTATAGAGACCAGAGTCCCATTAACTCTTTCTATGGCACCATTGGTGGATGGATTATAGTGAGCTGAGAAAAGTTGTTGTGTCCCCATGGAGGTGGCAAGAAGCTTTACCACCCTGTAAGTGAAGTTTCTTCCATTGTCACAAAGGAGGACCTGAGGCAACCATGCCGTGTGAAGATATATTGATGCAAGAAAGTAGCTGTGGCTTTTGAAATCTGAGAGGGAAGAGCCACAGCTTCAACCCAATTAGTGAAATGATTTTTACCAACCAAGATATATTGATTGCTCCCAGTAGTCTGAGGGAGCGGACCTACCACATTCAAAATTATGGTGTGGAAGGGTTGTTGAGGTGTTGTAGGTTGGTAATGATAACGGGTCTTGAAGCTAGATTGTTTTTTGCAGGTCAGACAGGCATCAAAAACTTCAGTTATTGTCTCCATGATGCCCTCCCAATGATACCGCTCTTTAACCCACTCATAAGTTTTTCATAATCCATAATGGCCCATGATAATGTGAGACTCCATGATCATGGGGTACTCACTGAGAGGGCCGGAGATAGGACAACCAGGTTACTCTTATTCTATTGTTTAACTTCCCGCTCTCCACCTTGTTGTTGCGGGAGTGCCATTCTAGCATCTTTTGCACTGGCTCATCCTCATCAGCCCACGCCTCAGAAGTCATGAGGAGGACATGCAACCTCTCCACTTCGCTATTGTCAATGTATGAGACAGGCAGCTGGGTCAACCTATCAACATTCATATGACGCGTTCCAGCTCAATTCTCAATGGTCATGTCATAGTACTGGAGATTTAGAGCCCAGAGAGACAACCGCCCAGTGGGGTCCTTCGTATTTTGTAACCACTTCAAGGATGTGTGGTCAGTAATCACTTTGAAGGAACTCCCATATAAAAAAGGTCAATAATATATGACAGCAAGCAAGATGGCTATGCACTCCTTTTCAGTGACGCTGTAGTTGTTCTTAGCTTTTGAGACCATTTTCTGAAATAGAAAACAGGATGATCAACTCCATTTTCATCCAGCTGAGCCAAGATAGCTCCAACAGCGTAGTCAGAGGCATCTTTGAACAACATGAAAGGCTTTCCATAATCAGGCTGGTGGAGTATTGGCCTTTTTTGCAATAGCTCCTTCAGTGTCTCAAATGCGACTTTTTGTTCAGCACCCTGATAGAAGGGGGTGTCCTTAGCCAAAAGATATATGAGGGGCTCACTGATCTGGGCAAACTTGGGAATGAACTGATGTAATACCCATCATGCCCAAGAATACCTGGATGTCACAAAGGGTTTTGGTCTCAGGCATCTTGGCTATTGCTTTGGCTTTATCTTGTAGAGGTTGTATCCCATCTTGTGAGATGGCATGCCCAAGGAAATCCAGCTTCATCTAGAATGAAATACATTTAGAGGGCTTCAGCTTTATGTTAGCTTCCTGTAAGCGTTGAAATATCTCCTTTAAGTATGTGAGATGCTCGTTGAACGTCTTGTAAAATACTGTGATGTCATCGAGATAGACAATCACACAGATCAGCTTGAGATCCCGAAGAATATCATCCATCGCCCACTGAAAAGTGGCTGGTACATTACACAACCCCTGAGGTAGCTGAGTGGGTGGGTCAAACCCTCTCTGCAGATAAGGGCGTACTTCTCCTGATCCTGTGGAGAAAGGTCCATCTGCCAATACCCACTAGCCAAGTCCATGGCGGAGAGGAATTTTGACCCAAAGAGTTGGGCCAAAGCGTTATCAATGTGGGGGATGGGGTAGCTGTTTTTCTTGGTGAGGTTGTTCAGCTTACGGTAATTCATCACTACCCAATGACCTCCATTTTTCTTCTTTATCAATAGAGTGGGGATGGCCAAGAGCTTTGAGAAGGCACTAACAACCCAGCGTCCAGCAGCTGTTTGAGCTCCGTCTGCATCTGTAGCTCCTCAACTTTGGATTTGCAGTAGGGTTTGGAGAGGATAGGCTGAGCATCATCAATGTCAATGGTATAAGTTCAATCCTTCATGTGCCCATAGTCATTATCAGATTTGGAGAAAATGTCACTTTAGGCCTCAAGCATGGCGTGGACTTTATCCAGATCAGTTGGGGTTAGCTCATCAGAGATATGAACAGAAGGCAGAGTATATAAAGATTGGTTGGCGGTTAATCCCATATCAGCCGTAGATCCAATACAATGAACTTGCTTTATTTTTATCAAGGCGAATTGGCATACCACTTCTGATCTCCTGATGCTTTTTTACAATCATATTCTTTTTTGGTGAAATTTCCTAGCAGAATATTGATAGGTCATTGATAGGCAGGGTCTAGTACGCCCAGAAAAACTCTGGGATCTAAAGGACTAACTTTATCAATGCTTTTAAGGTGCAATAAGAAGTTGTAGGAAACTTGGAGGGTAATCTTAGTGTCAACTACCCTTTGTTCACCCGCTTTAATTAATACATCTTTTGAAGCATAGAAAGGGATACCCTCGAGGGCGTCCACTGATGGAGGCATCATTTTTGTATGCTGTCCTGCATAGTGTAATGTAATGTTAAGGCGGAAGAGGGAAACTCAACGGTACAAGCATAATCTTTTTGTTAAGCTCTTTATTAGTCATAATTAGATGAACCTCGTAGTTAGTAAAGAAGTGATAGTCCTGCTTCAAGTTAATAACCCCTTCATATTTGAGAATGAACCGTGTTCCAATAAGTAAATCATAGATATTATTGGTCAAAGCCACTGCCAGAGCTTACAATAGAAGCTTCCCAAAACGAATGGGCACGGAAGAGTAGGCTCCAATGGCGCAGGTGTTGTTTGGGCCTGTAGTTCCAAACTCTTGAGTGTAGTTGAGGTCAGGGGTCAGCTTAATTTTCCTTATGAGCTTGGTTGACACAACGTTCACTGGGGACCCAGTGTCAAGGATAGCTTTAACCCACACTCCATTTATGACGTCCTCCAATTTAGTTAAAGTATCACCCAAGTAAGGGGGAAGAGCGAGGACCACTTTTAGGTGAAAAGTGGAGGCAAGTTGTGTGGAAGTTTCAGGGAATTTCTCCTGGATAGTCTTCAGGGTATGAATGCACTAGGTAGATTGGAGAAATGTGGCAATGAGCTGGTCAGCATCACTGGCAGTGTCAATAATCTCAAGACCCCTTATCACTTGCCAATGATAAGTTTGACAAGGGATCTTAGCCCAAATCACTCTCTCCAGGTTCAATTGATCAGGTACCTACACTTCATTTAGCTCCTAAAACGTAATGACTGACATCTTCATCACCCCCTTCAGACTCATCGTCAGAGAGGTTATCAATGCAGGTTATGGAGCCCATAGGAGGTAGGGTAGGTGCAGGACTTCCCTTATGGGATGATAGGTCCTGGGATTGCTCTTCCACCTTATTAACTTTTGGGAGAGGCGTTGGAATTATCACAGTTCGAGTTTTGACCTTCAAACTAGGAGTTTTTGATGCCTCAGGGAGACAGGTTTCAGACTAAAGTTAGCTGAATGAGATTTTGAGAGGGATAGCACCGTGGAGGTGGATGCTTCAACTTCACCATCTTTGGGTCATCCAGTGGCAGTGAGCTTTTGTGAAACAGGTAGTTTAGCTTTTGTGTCCTGGTCATTTAACTCATTGTTAGTGGGGGAGATTAATACCTGAGAAAGGAATTAGGATGAAGAGCAGGCTTTAAAACCACTTGAGATGGCCTCTCTGAAGAAGACAAGGGGCAAGGTAAATGAGCGACTGCTTTCACCAATTGAGCTTTTTGAGCTGAAGATGAAGGGAGCATTGCCTCATCAACGCCATTACCAACTGTTTACCAATATGGGAAGAAAAAAGCGTTTTGTGATGGCAACTCCCTATGAGAAGGTTTCCATATGGAAGCAGGCATAGTAGAGGCTGAACTAGGCGGAGTAGATGCTTGGCTCTGAGACCCTTGCATAGGATCAAATTCATAGATATTAGCCACCTCTAACAAGGCTTCTTTTTTATTGTGTACACTTTAAATGAGCAATTTATGGAAGCGAGATGCATTGCCAAGGAAGGATGGGACGCTAAGCCAGCCAAGATAGCCGCAATAGCATCGTCTAAGGGTAGCAATTTAGCAAGTAATAAAGATTGAATTTTATTGTTAAAGCGTTCAGCAAAAGAAATGATGGATTTGCCCTGTTGTAGGCTAATGCACATAAAGGCCTGTTTCTGCCTTTTTGAACATTTTAGAGAGCCAAATTCATCAGTGAGTGCTTTCTTTATCTCCGCCCAGGTGCTGAAGGTAGTCAAATGTGAAACCATTATCTCTTGAGTGCCATGACTCAAGCAGGGAAGGAGGTACTTGATTTTAAGCTGTTCCGTTGCCCCTTCCATAGCAACTTCATACATAAAGAGAAAAGAGGCAACACTTTTCTCATTCAGGGTAAACTTGTCCCTAAAAGGTGGTTTATGGATACCAGGGGAGGCCCCATAAGGGCCTTGCAATGAGCGCTGCTCAAGCCTTGTGAGGCGAGACAAAGCACTAGCTAGCTGGAGCATAATGGAGGCTAGCTGAGAGTTTATATCCATCATTTTTGGTGGTTTTAGTGGTGTACAGGCTATCTGTAGTGAGCACCACTTGTTGGATTTTTGGTGTTGTAAAGGCTGAAGGTGCTTGGTGACCTTAAAACTCATAAATCTATAGAAGGGGTTTTCCACCAATGTTGAAGTTTTTGGTCTACTTCAGATGGATGATTTTTCTTCTATGGTATGGTGGAGTTTTAAACATCTATTATATGGTGACTATAGACCAGATGTTGACTATAGTTTAAGATATAACTCCTTGGTAATAGCACTTTGAAGTCTTATTCTTCTGTCGTTACTTAGATAATGTCACGTTGCCCTGATATTACTGATCCCAAGTAAATGCTTGACTTAATACAACATAAAGTATTAAACACTAAAAAGCTTATATATTAAACTATGAACTTGTGTAATAGTTAATTGTACTTTAGTATATCAACTTTATGATAATTTATAGGGTCTGATGTTCACCACATCTTACCCATGACGCCTCATTTTCAATGGCACTTGGCCAGAGGAACATGTATATTGTTTGTTTGAGGGTCTATAATCTTTTTGACTCAGGGCATCTCAAATGGCCTCAGATTCAGTGTCAATTTTGTCAATATTCTCAAGACAACATTTCTGATCTTTCTGAAAATAACTGAACGATGCTATTCTCAAGCAATCAGAAGCACATACCAAGGCAATTAGTAACACTAATTAGTAATTTATTTGATCAAAAGCTTTATCAACTTTGAAAACTAGTTTCAACATAGACCAACAAATCCCACATGCCCAGGTCATCAAATCAACTATTAATGTTAAGTCTGGACTAACCAACAAGTTCTCAAGCTCATGTCATCATAATCAAATATTATTAAGTGGAATTGCTAGGCCGCAGATCACAAGTTTTACATAAGCTTAGAATACTCTGATCCATAATCATTGATATCCAATATGATCCATAATAAATTAAGCATGTTAACATTATTATATCCCTAACAAATATCAGACAATTAGGTCCAGTCAACTACTCAACACTTCCCCCGCCTTGACTGGACATAAGAAGTGGGTACACTTCTTTCTGGGCACAATGTCTATCTTTTGCACTCATCAAGATATGAATGATATATCAATAGCCTTTTTGCCTCAGACAGATGAGTATTCCTAAAACTGAGAAAGCCCATGCAGCATTCTATGGTCAACTTGGGCGTGTTGCCCACAATTTCATAAGCTGGATCAACCAGCTACGCTTCCATGGTACCTGAGAGTTTGGCTTCACATCCCGCTGTGACTTCGCCAATTGATGAGCCCAAGAAGGCCCCCTTGGCTTTGAGTACTGTCCACTTAACAACCCAATGGGTCAAGTGGGATCCTCTTTTGACTTATTCTTTAACTCTTTGGGCTTCTGAAGCCAGTCAGCCCCAAGAAACCTTTATCCAGAATCAATTTGCTTTGGATGGGGATCTCCTTCCTGACTTCTTGTTTTCCCCTTTTTATGTCTTCCCTTCCAACAACCTTGCTTCCTCCTTACATGTGGGCAGTGTGGCTTCATTAGGTCTTGAGCTCGATTTGATGTTAGAGTTTTTAAATGCCTACTTGTCATCTGCACTTGCTACTAGACCTGAGGTTGCCACATACAATATTTTTGAGGCCAACCAGGCTCTTATTTTTACTAACTTGGTTTCTAGGCTTTGGTGCAAATCCGCTTTAGTATATACTGATTTACACGTTCTGCTGGGCTTTAAGACTCATATTTCAAAAGATTGGCGCATCCTGGTGTTATACTGAGCCCTTTGCAAAAGCTTGGTGAAAGGGCTTTCCATAAAAGTTTTTCCCACAGATGGCTCTTCTGGGCATGTGTATTCACTTCCCTCTTTCCTTGCTCCCCACTGATACTATTCCCAACATGTGCAGGGTATTAGGTGAGGCCCATTTGCAGATGTTTTGTGCAAAAGTGTTCCTTCCCTCAGCTTACCCCTACCTTGAGAGCCTTCTTGCCAACTGTACCTTCCTTTCTGTGGCATATACTCCCAAGTCAAACCTTTCATGCATGCTCCAAAGTCCCTTCTATTGGTCTTTCCCTTTAATTCAATGGCCTTTCTTAAGCTGACAGGGCCGGTATGTCTGGTGCTGAGCTTTCTTGGTTTTAGCGCATCTTTGACAGGGTCTGGATAGTCAAGACTTGTATGAGATTCACATTTCTCTGATTCTGGTACAGGCTTCCCCAGTTCAATCACACTCTCCTCCCCCTTACAAAGAAGGGCTACCTGGTTATATTGATGGTAAGGCATCAAATCTTTAAATTAAATCTTTACATTTTTAATTATTATTTTTCATTTTTATTTCTATTTTTTCTCTCTTTTCTATTTTTTATTATTTATATAATTATATTTTATCTTATTTTTTTCAATATATTTTTTTCTTTTTGTATTATTATAGTTCTTTTGATATGGACAAAGGAACTTAGCATGTACTTAATCTGAAACCCAGCCACCTTGATCCTTAATGTATATACATTTTTGGATGATTTCTCTAATATAATAAATGGACTTTTCCAAAGTGAGGTCATCTTGTGCGCGCAGCCTGCGCTATGAGTGTCACAATATAACACTAAGTCTCCTTCTTTGAACTTAGTTGCTGTAACTCATTTAATATTGTCATAGCTCTTCTTACTAGTTTTTTGATTAATCACATTTTGATGGGCTTCAGATTGCAACTTGATTAGGGTATTCACTAGTTGCTCAACAAAATATTTGGGCTAATTATTTCAGTTGAACCGATTACTGAATATAATAATGGAGGCAAAGCAGACTGTCTACCATACAAAAGTTGAAATGGAGAGTGGCCTGTGCTGCTGTGATGTCCTATATTGTATGAAAAGATGGTAGCACTAATTGAAGTAGCCCATTGCAAAGGTTCTGAGGCTGTGTTTTTGCATAATATGCTGACTAAAGCGCCATTCACTCGTTCTATCTTAGCATTAGTCTCAGGATGGTATGGTGTTGATAACACTCCTTTGATAGACATCAACTAATTTAATCTTTGTACCATCTGGGCAGTAAAATTCGTGCCATTGTCTGTCAAGATCTTCTGGGGGCATCCATACTTATATATAGTATTCTTCATAATTAACTTGGCAGTAGTCAGAGCCCCAACGTCTCAAATTGCTTTTTCTTCCACCCATTTCATCAGATGGTTGATAGCAACAATTATGTATTTGTTGCCTAGGCTACTCACAGGCAAAGGGCCAACTACATCAATCAACACTTTATGCCAGGCCCATTCAGGTTTGATCAAATGATATTTCACATCCAACTTGATAGGATTTGCAATTTGGCATGAATGACATTTATTGAGCACATCTTAGATATCGAATCATATGGAATCCCAATAGTAACTCAATCAGATTAAATCTAGTATTTTGGTCAATCCTCCATGCCTGATGGCCTTGTGTGCTTGTGTAATAATCTCCATTTGGTCAGAAGGTTTTGGGAAAATTTGACGCTGCCCCTCAGGCTTGAGCTTGTATAAAACTCCATTATGATATTTAGTGTCAGTTAATGCTTTTTTGATCGCCTTTTGTACTCCAGGCAGCTCATCTCCATACTATTGAGTAATCATTTTTGCATGAAGCTCATTGGCCAAACTTCTCAGGACAGCTACAATAAGAAGTTGCGATAGCCCATCTGCATTTTGATGGGCTGCTTCAGCTCTATGAATAATTTCATAATTGCACACTTGTAATTTCAGGGCCCAGCAGGCTAATCATCCCTCAGGTTCCTTGAGATTGTGGAGCCATAGTAATGAGCTGTGATCTATAACTACTTGAAACTTGGTGCCATGAATGTAAACCCAAAATTGTTTGCAAGCGTAGATGACGGCTAAACACTCTTGTTCATCACTGTATAATTATGCTCATGCTTATTCAGCGTTCTGCTACAACAAGCAACCGGATGCTCCTCATCATCCTACCCAATCTGAAATAGTAAACCACCAATTGCAATTAACAAGGCGTCAGTTTGTATGATATAAGTCCTGCTGAAATCTGGATATTGAAGGATAGGCATTGTGCTCATTTTGGTTTACAAAGCTTCAAAGGCTTTTTATCACTCCTGCCCAGAAAAAACGAACTCCTCCTTGTAGTAAATGAAATAGGGGCTCAGCAATCTTTGTGAACCCTTCTACAAATCTTTGATAGTATACTACCATGCCTAAGAATACTTGAACATCCCGCATACTCATCAGAGGTTGCATTTTGTTAATTGCCTCTACTTTATGAGATTGAGGCTGCAAGCCCTTTGAATTAATGATGAAACCAAGGTATTCCAATTGTTCCTTATAGAATTGACATTTTCTAGGTTTTATCTTCAGGTTGGCCTTCAACAGCATTAAAACACTTGTTCAAGGTGCTCCAGATGTTTGTAAAACCTTTGCAGATGAAATTGATATCGTCCATGTACACCAGTATGCATGATAATTTAAGGTCTCCCAAAATTGTGTCCATTGCGCGCTGAAAGGTTGCTGGAGCATTGCACAGCCCCTGTGGCATGCGCATCAGTTGGAACAGCCCTTAAGCAGCAATCATTGCGCACTTCTCCTGATCCTCTTGAGGTATTTCAATTTGCCAATATCCTGAGATAAGGTCCATTGTGGTAAAATACTTCGCCCCTCCTAGAAGGTCCAGAGCATCATCAATTTTGGGCAATGTATACAAATCTTTTTTAAATGGCATTGAGGCATCAATAACCAATCACAACTTAATTGCTGCCATTTTTTTTCTTTATGGTTAAAACTGGGCTGGCCCATGGGCTTTTAGAGGGAACTATCATTCCACTTTTACCCAATTTGTCTAGCTCTTCTCTGACTATTTTGTTGCTAGCCCTAGGGCACTGGATTGGCCTCATTCTTATAGGCACTTGGTCCCTGGTGTCAATAAAATTCTGTACTCCTTTTGCTTAAGCTAAGTCTTGGTCATCAATGACAAAAAGTTCAGAGTATTGTTCAAACAATTCTAGTGCTTCATTTTTCTATTGTTCTGATAATCTGGTAAATGATTCTTAAGAAATTACAGTATGTGCCCCAAGGGTTTCAGTTGGTAAGCCAAACTTGGATAAGTCACCAAATTTGACAGCTGATTTTAACTCATCTCTTGGAAACAGATGCATGAATGCAACTACTTGATATTTCTTGACATTAATACTTTGGCTGGTCAAATTTGCTAATAGGACATCAATTTCCCTGTGCCCTGGTATAATTATTCCAGGCGCCACACTAGGTTCCATTTGAGAATGATGCCAGGGATACAACATCCCCATATAGTCCTTCTGGATTATCCAGCATGGTCCCAGTCCTCATAACCAGTTGATGGCCTGGAGCTATTGTCACATCCTTATTCACACATAGAGTTATTTCTTAATTTTCATTTATGGCAGTTGGCTTGGGGCAGCTTCTATTTCCCCACCGAATATATCCAACTGGTATTGTCCCATCATATAAGATATATTGACAAAGTTTCTGCAACGGCTCATGGGCTTTGTGTTGTCATAAAATAGATTGGAAGTGATTGTCCTAATATTGTCAAGACGTTTTTTTTAAAATTTCATGAGATCCCATAGGTCCTTAAAAAACTAGTTACAATTAATATGTCATAATTGGCATTTGGAAGCACTATTGCAGCTGTGGCTACTACCAAAGCTCCAAATTGCAGTGGCAAGGCGCTGCAAGCTCCTTTACTCTTAGTGTTGTTGAGGCCTGTGGTCTCATATTCCTGATGGTGGTCAATGTCCAGAGCAATTTTTTATTTATTTACCAACTTTGTGAAAACGATGTTTACAGGTGCTCCGCTATCAACAGTAGCTACAACTTTGATCTTGTTGACCAGAATATCCATGTAATTGCACTCAGAGTAGTAAGAATCAGAAGAGTTTACTAAGTGAATATGGGAAGAATCCAGGGTGCTAAGAGTGTGCTTCAGAGAATTTCCAATGCTGGGAAATTCATTGATAAATGTGTCAATTGACATAGCTAAATTCACCCCTTTTAAGCTTGGGATACCTGCTGCATTGATTGGCCCTCAGCTGGAGTATTCTCAAGTATTTGTTGCACATACAGTTTAGCAACTACTTCAGAGGCTTCAGGTATGACAAACATACTCTGAGAGCGAGTTAAAAAATGTATATTCATAAAATCTTCAATTGATACTAAATTAGAATTTATTTCATTTTTAAACAAGGCCCCGTGGCTTGCATATACTTGTCAATCAGGTGGGACTGGTGTTTTGGGCTCAATAGAGCGTCCTGCATCTATTGTGCATGTTCTTTTCCCTCCTCTTTTATTTTATTGGGAAGGACTAGATTTACATTATGCTGACAGCATTAGGAAGCAAAGTGTCCTTTATGGTTGCAATTATAGAAAGTAATCTCATTCATTGGGCGTGGGGCCCTTATATATGTTTTGCTCAGCTTTCACATGTGGATCACTGTCAATATTTTTATTGGTTTTAAAGGATTTTCCAGCAGAGGCAGCAGGTCCTGATCTATACCTTATATTAGTAGAGCAATAATTTTGTGAACATCTGCGCAAATAAACCAATTCAGATGTTGCAAAGTTTTTCACAAAAGCAAGCAAAAAAGTGTTTGTCAAATTTTGGTAAGGTTTTACTGCATTTTCTAGTGCAATCTTAGCATCAAAATTGACCATAGCCTTTGCACCTAAAAGAACTTGAGCTTTGCAGTATAATTAATCCATAAATTTGTCAATTTCTTTATCTTTCTTAAAGTGAATGTTCATAAACTTAGTTTTTCTAGTTGACATTCGTTCTGGACCTCCAAATTCATGAAGCACAGCCTCTTTGAAATCGGCATAGATTGGGTTTTTAATTAATGTGAGGCACAATTAACTTAATGTTCCACTCATCCAAGCAGTTAATCATAGTGACTGCTATGTTATGGTCACTGGCCCATACATGGCCATTTCAAAGCGTTTGACATATGTGGTTATACTTTCATTCTTATCAAAAGCAGGCAGATTTGCTGTTTTGTAATTATTGATTTCCCGTCAATGGTTATCATAATTTACTTCTTTGTTGACTTGAGCCAGGCGTACTAGGGCACTGAGGCACCACACCATGGGTTGAGGTATTGTAGTTGTTCAAAGCAACCATATTGTTAGGCATTTGTCATTGTGGCCCAGAGTCCATTTTAGTAGTTATTTTCAAAGCTTCGTCCTCATAATATTCAGAAGAGTTTTCAGTTGAGTGTTTTGTGGCACACTTACAACACCCATCATCCAGAGCTTGGATTTGCTCATTGATTTCATTTTCCCAATTGACATGATTTTGATTTTTTAACTTTAAATTCGCAATTTCCTCTTTAAGCTAGTAGTTTGTAGTTGCATGGTAAAAATCACTTGGTCCTTTTCCTTAATTGCCTTCTTGCACTGGTTTACTTCTCCATAAAAAATATTGTTTGACTTGTCAATAGTGGTAACATCCTCATTGAGATTATTAATTTGTCAATTAAGATGATCAATAGATTCTTGATTTTTTCATTTTTCGCTCATTGGCCTTCAAATTGTGTGTACCAGTAGTGGATTTTTTTGTTATATTCATCCTTCATCTGCAAAATTTGGGCACTCAGTTGTCAATACTGGTCACAAAATCATCGTTATGGTTTAATTGCAACTCTTGGGCTTTGCAATTAAGCCTCATGAACTCTGAAGCATTAATGGAAGTCTGAGTGTAATTACTAACCCAAGATTTGGGAACTCCTCTTTACTTTAGAAAATTGTCAAAGATGGGATACAATCTGTCATTTAGCTCTTGTGCTAATTCTGCTACCTGGTTATAAGCCCAAGTGGCTATATTATAATTTGCCTCCAAACTAGAATGTAACTCAGTATAGTTGGCTTCCAATAGCTCATTTAAGATTTGGCCTCCTGGCTGTAGTTTCATGAAAAAATTCAATAACTTGGTAATGGCCGCATGATGGCAGGCAATTGTCATCTGAGAATTTCTGGAGGCGGGATGTACAAATTCAATTAAGTATTGGGCGATAGTTTTCTACCTAATTAAATTGTTTTGGATTTGAGCTACACCCAATTGATGATGAGCTAGATATCTCATCCACAACACATCTTGCTGTCTTTGGTGATAAAAAGTATTGCTACTATTGTACATGGGCCCTTGTCTCATTTGATTCCCTCTTAACAACTGATGTTCAAGACGTTCCAGCTCTTTAGGTGAAATGGGTTCATCAGGTTAGGTAATAATGGTTACATTATTCTAATTAATCTGGGACACAGTCATTTCAGTATTCCCATTGGGCCTGGTAATGATCCTGAATAATTGATTAAGATTGCTCCCCTGATTGGCGTGGTCACCATCTGCATTCCCAGCCATGAGCGCCACTTGTTGGAGTTTTGGTCTACTTCAGATGGCTGATTTATCTTCTATGGTATGGTGGAGTTTTGAACATCTATTATATGGTGACAATAGACCAGATGTTGACTATATTTTAAGATATAACTCCTTGGTAATAGCACTTTGAAGTTGTATTCTTCTGTCATTACTTGGACAATGGCACGCTGCCCTGATCTTACTGATCCCAAGTAAATACTTGACTTAATACAACATAAATTAAAAACACAAAAAAACTTATAGATTAAACTATGAACTTGTGGTAATAGTTGATTGTACTTTAGTAGTATCAACTTTATGAAAATTTATAGGATTTGATGTTCACCACATCTTACCCATGATGCCTCATTTTCAGTGGCACTTGGCCAGAGAAACATGTATAATGTTTGTTTGAGGGTCTATAATCCTTTTGACTCAGGGCATCTCACACGGCCTCAGGGTTGGTGTCAATTTTGTCAATATTCTCAAGACAGCATTTCTGACACATCTGCAAATAGCTGAACTGATGCTTTTCTCAAAAAGTTGGCAACACATGCCAAGGTGATTCATACCACTAATTAGTAATTGATTTGATTGAAGGATCAATCAACATTAAAAACTAATTATTGACATAGACTAACAAAGCCCACATGCCCAAGTCATCAAGTTGATTGTTATTGTTAAGTATGACTTAACCAACAAAGCCCTCAAGCCCATGTCATCATAGTCAAATATTATTAAGTGGGATTGCTAGGCCGCAGATACCAAGCTTCACATAAGCTTATAATATGTATGATCCATTATCACTGATATCTGATATGATCCATAATAAATTAAACATGTTAACATTATTATATCTCTAACAAATGCCAGACAATTAGGTCCAGTCACTTACTCAACAACCACTAATAATAAAATAACAAATATTAATAAAAGCTAAAACATTTGGGTTATATATATTAGTGATAATTGAGGGGTAAAGAAAATGGACCATTATACAATATTACAGCTTGATAATTAAACTTACTTCAGGCTAGAAGGGTGTACACATCAAATCTTTATTAGATTTGAGCCAAATAAGGAAATATGGCCATTCAACCTATTGAAGCCCTCAAATCTCACCTCACTTTATTGGAAAGGCAGGTGGAAGGTTGAGAGTGAGCAGGACAAGCCCATGAGGTAATGATTTAATAAATTTGAGACAACCACCATGTGATAAAATATCTGCATTTTTCAGGCCCCCTTTCAACCCTATAAAAGGGCCTGGTCTTCACAGTGTGGCTTAGATGAGATTAGTGGTAAGGCAGTGAGGGACCTTGGAAGAGCTCCTTTGATTCCGCTGAGGATATAGAATATTCCAGCTACCTAAACTCAAACCATTTAGCCAAGTTTATTAATAGTTATTGGATTTTTGCCCCAATTTGAAGGACTCCATTATGAATTGGCCAGGGTCATTTGGCCAATTTTACCATCAACTTTGTTCAAAACACTCTTATCACAATATCAGACTTGCAATTGTCTGTCACATGGTGCATAAATACACATGTATTACTATCCTCTTGGCACAGAAATACAATTTCTGCCATGACAGGATTGGAACCTGCATCATGAGGAGTGATAGTGGGACAACATCCTGACTATGCCACACCTCCCTTTAAATCATTATAGATGGCTATTTTTTGCATAATTTGACCAATAAAATTATCTAAATTTGATAAATTGAATTATCTTATATATCAATCAGTAAATTTACTATAGATAGACTAATAAAAGCAACCAAATTTTGTAATTCACAGGCTCTTGCCAATATGAGACAAATGAGTTGGACAGCACAAGCCATGTCACTGACCACATGACTGATAATTCCGCTGAGAACCACCCTCTCACCCATGAGCCATTTCCAGAATTCACAACATATTTGCAGACCAAGTTTCTGGTGATGCTACAAGCAAGCAGCATGGCCTGACCCCATGTTAGGGCTGCAATTGAGGCCAATGCCTGGCCTAGCTCACTTGCTGAGCTCATTGTTTGGGGTTCGATTGAAATAAATTTTGAATAAAATTTTTTTAAATTAAGTAATGTGATTTTTATTTTAATCTTTTTGTTTGAGAAAATGAAACTGTATTTGCAGTTATCATTTCCTCATTTTTAAAGCATTTTTGATAGTTTGAAGTATTACTAAAACCCCTAAATTTGGCTCTTGAGAAACATCCAAATTGTGGTTTGGGAAAGTCCCATATCCCATATAATGACCATTTGGAGGATTCAGGACACTGGTCGTTTGATACGCCAGATCAGTCCTCATTTATGGGTCCCCAAATCCTTACCTACAATCGCTTTATCTAAAAACTTTTCAAATTTGTCCAATTTCCCCAATTTGACCTCTGAATTCATATGCAAATTTGAACCAAAAATCACAAGGTCAATGTGCAGATCAGGATGACCCTGATCCATCACATCACCCCCTCACAAGTCTAGAAACTCTTGGATCTTCTCGGGGCATCACTTGCACTCTGCTGGAGTTTGCCAGGTTGCTTCCTCCACCAGATATCCCTTTCCATTTCGCCAGGAACTGCTGGTGACCCCTGACCCAGCGCTCCCTAAAAATCCGCTTGACCTTGTAATCTTGGTTGTACTCCTCCTGTGGATCCAGTGGCCCAGGTCACTCTGGTCCCTGCCCTCAAAATCCTCAGATTTGAGAACTGTGAATTACCAGATGGGCCTTCAACTCTTCCAGGAGGTCTAATTTGAACGCCACCTTGTTGACAACCCGTATTACCCTATAAGGTCCTAAGAACTTCAGTCCAAGTTTCTGGCACTTCACCAGTACCGCATAATTTTTTGCCGCCACTAATACCCACTCCCCTGGAGCAAACAATGGGTCTGGCGCTCTCCGCCAATCTGCATAATTTTTTGTCATGCTGTGGCGCGCTCCAGGTTATTCTGTAGTCTTTTCCCAATTTCAGTCATTCATTGGGATAATTTGTCCACCCCCTGACATACTCCACCGCTTGATTCTCCACCCAGCGTTGGATCTGAATCATGATTAGCAAAGAACAGAGACATCCCTATCAATGATTGGTGGTGGTTATTATAAGTAAACTGAGCAAGTCTGATCCAAGAGACCCAATCATCCTGCTGATCTGAAATGTAACATTGGAGGTATTGCTCCAATATTTGGTTTACTCTTTCCATTTGGCCGTCAGATTGAGGTTGGTAATCTGAAGCCCTACACGGGCAGATCTTCAAATTACTGAGCAGGCTCAACCAGAATTTTAATGTGAATTGTGGACTGCAGTCTGAGATGATTTCCGCTAGTAAGCCATGATGGGCAAAGATCTCGTCAGTTAAAATCTTCACAGTGTTGTTGGCTGAGAATTTTGAAGTACACAGGAAAATTTGGCATATTTTGTTAACCAGTTGACCACAACCATTATTGCATCCTTCCCCTGGCTCTTAGGTAATCCTGTGATAAAGTCCATGCTAACTGAGCCCCATGGCTGACTTGGAATTTGGAGCAGAATTAACTTGCCAACTAGCTGCTTTCATGAAGGCTTTTAATGTGCACAAACCAAGCATTCCGCTACATATTTTTAATATCCTTTTCAGGCCAGCCCATAAATAAATCCGCCGCACCAGGTCAATCATCTTCACCACCTCAAGATGTCCTTCCAACGGATGGTTATGTGACGCCTGCAGCACTTCTTGCTGCAGCAATTGGTTTAGTATCCATATGTAAGGTGAACAGCAAGTAAGAATTAGATTGTCCTGCCATCCAAGATGTCAGAGCACATGAATGGCAAACTAGAATGCCCAAGGCACTTCTGCTGGTACAACAAATATGAAACTGGAAAGGAGTTTCACCAATATCAGCCAGTGAGCCAGAATTTTGTACAGGCACAAAACAAAATACCAGATGAACATGGCCGTTAACCCTGAGGGGTATGAGAGTGCCAGCGGAAGAGGAGGTTTAATTCTCAACATAAAAACTAGATTTTTGGGGAGGGTTTTTAATGGAAAATTTAAGGAAGAAAAATCAACCAATAATTTTCTCAGTACAATACGACTGATTAAATAGTAGTTGATTTAGAGGGGAAACAAGCTAGGATCAGGTCCCGCAAGTTCAACCTAACTGGCGAATTGTTTGGGAATGGGGAACAGATAATTTAACTGGGAATTGACATTAAAGAATTTGGTGGCAGTCTGAGTCACTGTTAGTTCAACCTCAAACATCTAAACTGAGACTCAACTGCATTTCTGAAGGTTGGCATGATGGCATTTAGCCCGATGAGCAGCCAGAATCCCCCAAGGCCACCCCACATAGGGATGGGCCCATTTGGTTGGGAATGGGTTTAGGACATCCTACCCACCCGTGCTCAGTCACTGGGCCATTTGTTTGGTCAGTAGCATTGCATCAGGCGCAACACCTGATTTGCCAGTGGGGAGCTTCAAACCCTTGTCAATGGTGTCTGAAGCTGTTACCTGCCCATTGGAAATGATCCCCAATGACTTTGGGAGGGGGGTGATTTTATCAATCATTATGTTAACCAAATCACAACCATCAGGCATTTCAGTTGATACGTTGGTTAGCATACCTTTTTGACCATTTGAAATCTGAGCATTGGGCTGATTGCCACTCAAATTAGTTCCAATCAATTTCATTTCAGTGACCTTGGCACAGATTTCACTGATTCCCCGTAGCAGTTCTGCTGAGGTGAGTGTGGGTACTGGAAGTGGGATCCAAAGTGGGAGAGAAGTTACCCAGCGCTCATCTACCACATGAGCGAGATTTCCCTGAGTAACGAGGGGTACAGCCATCCTCTTTGGTGCCTTCTTGCTCAGGAACAGGAAAATGGCCGATCAATGCCCAGAGGACGTTCCCCAGGACTTACATTACCCTTTCCTTTTTCCAAGGGAAGGGCCCCATCACTGGGAAACTGTATGAGAGCCACATTCTTGTGCGCCTTGGGTAACTTGATTGCCATTACCATCGCAGGTTTTTGGGAAGGGCGGGGAGCATTGGGGTAGGTTTCTAAAATGCTTCGACCAATTCCATACAGTTTGTATAATTGCATGCCTTGACCCAACTGTTCTTGTAAGCTAGATAACCTTTCCAAGCCATGAGATATTGAATGGACCAGCGGGACTTGTGGGATGCCAGGATGTTCTCCACCTCAGCCTCTTCCACATCCTCAATGATGATTGGTTCAGGTTCCATGGGGACCATACCCTTGAAAGGTGACATCTGGGAAACGTGGAAGACAGAGTGCTGTTTCTAGTGAGCTGGAAGCTTCAACTGGAATGCACCGTTGCCCAAGACCTCTTCTACCAAATGGGGGCTGGAACGCTTACTTTCAAATTTATGAGAAGGCACTTGAATATGTAAATTGGTGAGTATCAAGCATAATATAGGAGCCCACTGTTATGTTGTGACCTGGGAGCCACTTATGATCCGCAAACCTCTTGTAGTCATCAATAGCTTTAGTGAGATGTTCCCGCACCAGGGATTGAGTTGACCTAATATGGTCAGCGTGATCCACGGAAGCTTGGACCTCAGGCTGCAAGCAAGTTCTGACCAAAAATGAAGGATTGTAACCCAACGTCGCTTCATAGGGCAAAAATCCCATAGATGTATGTGCTCCATTGTTATAAGTGAATTGGGCGAGGGGAAGGTTGTTGGCCCAGGTGTCCTGTGCAGCTGCAGCATAGCAATGCAGGTATTGTTCAAGGACTTGGTTGACTCGCTCAGTCTGTCTATTGGACTGGGGATGGTACTGTAGAACGGCAGGGGGATATTTTTAGGATAGATAGGAGTTCATTCCAAAGCCGCGCCGTGAACTGTGAAACACAGTTGCTAATAATCTCCTGTGGGGGACCAAACATCGAGAACACAACACAAAAAAGGTGGGCAGTTTCCTCTGACATAATTGTGGAATGGAAAGGAATGAAAGGGAAAAATTTTGTGAAATGATCCACCACCACCATCACCGCTGTGAACCCATTAGAGCAGGGGAGTTTGACAATAAAATCCATGGACACCAATATCCATGGACCCTCCGCCTGCTGTAAGGGGTGTAAAAGACCATTTTTATGGAGAAGTCTGACTTAGCCCAAGCACAAGTAACTCAGTCAGCAATCCAAGCTGGAACTTCTTTTGTCAAACCCACCCAATTGTAAGTACGTTTGATCAAATCAATGCATCTCTTAGTACCAGGGTGACTGACCGTGGGGGGATTGTGATGTGCACGGAATACCTCAGTTCAGAAGGAGGGGGGAACCCAAATGCGAGATCAAAAATAAATAAGACTCTCCTCTAATGAGTATAGGGAGCGTTTATGCTTCTGGTGAGATAACTGCTCGCCCAACTCCACGCCCTCAGGGCAGTCCATTTGACTGGCTAAGACCTGAACAACTAATGGAGCATTGGTGGCCAGAGTGATGGAAGAAACAACAGGGGGGACAATCAACAGGTTTTGGGTGGTAGTAATCACAGTAACAAGATCCACTTCCTCTGTATCTGTGGAACAGTGGGCGGAGCTGCAGCTGAGAAAATTGGGTAGTACATTGAGTGCACCTTTTACAAATTCATATTTGAAGTTAAAACTGCACAGGTCCCAATAGGTTTGGGCTTGCCAATGTGCCAATTTTTGGGGTTTACAAAAGTACAAAAGGGCCTGGTGATCCATGCGAACCATTAATTTATGTTGGGCACCCTGTAACAGGTACCTCCAATGAGTTAAGGCCCATGAAATGGCTGCCAACTCCTTGTTGTAAATAGCCCAAGGCTGCTCCATAGAGGCGAACTTTTGGGAAAAGTAGGTGACTGGGTGTTCCAAGCCATTGTTCTCTTGGAGCAACACTGCCCCATGGCTACCAATGAAGTGTCACATGCAAAGATATACGGCTTGGTAATATAAGCATGTTTCAAAATGTGAGGGGATACAAAGACCTCTTTAATTGATTTGAACGCCTGTTGGCATTCAGACATCCAGTGAAACGGTGCATTTTTCCATGTGAGGGGGTGGAGCGAGGCAGCAAGCTGGGAAAGTGCTATGGAGAACTTTTTTAAGAAAATGATGGTTTCCAAGAAACTCCGTAGTTGTTTCTGGGTAGTCAGGATTGGCCATTCCCGGATAGCATCCAACTTATTGGGAGGGATTGCATAACCATCTTTAAGGATAAGGTTCCCAAGAAAGGTAACCTCCTCCTTATAGAACTCACACTTGGAAGGTTTGATGAACAAGCCTGCCTTATGTAAGGCGGCCACAACTGCTTTCAGGTCATTAGCATGCTGTTTGGAAGTCAGGGAGTGAACCAGAATGTTGTTGATATATGCAACTGCGCAGGTAAACTGGAGGTCACCCAGTACATTGTCAATCATGCATTTAAATGTAGTGGGAGCATTCTTCAACCCAAAGGGCATCACATGGAATTGGAAAATGCTACCCATCATTTTGACTGCTGTTAACCATTCTTTCCCTTTCATTACCCAAATCTGGTTGAATGCATTAACAAGATCCAGCTTAGAAAACACCCAAGATTTGGCAATTGCTTGGCTTATTGTCTGTTCTAAAGGAAGGGGTAGGGATTGGAAACTGTGATTTTATTTAAGTGTCCATAGTTCACACAGGGGCGGGAGAGAACCATCAGCTTTTTTAGCGAAGATGATGGGAGACATGACTAGCCGGGTTCCTTGAACAACCACCCTTTCTTCAACATATCATCCAACCAGGTAATGAGCGCAGCCTCCTCCTCTGCTGTGTGGGGATACAACGAGCAGTTGATATTCACCAAATCCACCGTCATACAAAAACCACAGTCAAATCTAGTGTGGGGGGCAAACAATCCACCTTTTCAGAATTAAAATGCTTTGATAGCGAATTAAACTTTCTGGAAAATTGGATGGTATGCCTGTAGGGGAGACGAGGGACGTAATAGAACTGCGGCCTTGGGCTTTCTTAAGAGTGTCAATTAGGGGAATTCACCCTCCAGTTGATCATTAGTGAACGACAGGATGTTAGACTCCAAGTGGATCTTGACATGTTGCCGGCGCCACCATCCCACTCCTAAGATCACTATAAAACCAAGTTTGGCATAGCAGAAAAGTGGTCACAGAAGCTGAACTGGTATATTGAAAATGTGACTGGTTGGCATATCAGGTATGAGGTTTGGGAGGCTGACGATGCAACCATCAACAAAGGACCTGCATCCAGGGCAAGTTCCAACTGCTAGGCCAGTTCTACATTCATAAAATTGCCCGCAGCTCCAGTGTCCACCAGGGCCTCAAAGGAGACGTGATGGGACCCAACAATAATCTTCATGGATACTAAGAAGTAAGCAGAGTTCTCTTTATTGGTAGTTGTGGATGAATCCAGTGATACTGAAGAGATGGTAGTGGAGTCAGGGGAAACCACTAGGCTTTTGTGGGGGGGTCAACTCGTTGCAAGTTGGGGTGTCAGACCCTACTGACATGGGCAAAATAGCCGCAGCAACTATGAGTGTGGGTTCAAAGTTTTGAGTGGAACTGGACTATTTTGGACAGGGAAAATCTTCTTCACAACCTGGTTCAGTTAAAAAGGAGGGACCATTGCTGCACCAATATACATGAGAAAGGCAGAAATGGCAAAGAAGTATGGTTGGTCGATTATATCAGGTGAACAGCAAGTAAGAATTAGACTGGCCTGACAGTCAAGATGCCAGAGCACCTGAACGGCAAACCAGAATGCCTAAGGCACTTCTGCTGTTACAACAAATATGAAACTGGAAAGGAGTTTCACCAATATTGGCCAGTGAGCCAGAATTTTGTACAGGCACAAAACAAAATACCAGATGAACATGGCCGTTAACCCTGAGGGGTATGAGAGTGCCGGCGGAAGAGGTGTTTAATTCTCAACATAAAAACTAGATTTTTGGGGAAGTTTTTAATGGAAAATTCAAGGAAGAAAAATCAACCAATAATTTTCTCAGTACAATGCGACTGATTAAATAGTAGTTGATTTAGAGGGGAAACAAGCTGGGATCAGATCCCGCAAGTTCAACCTAACTGGCGAATTGTTTGGAAATGGGGAACAGATAATTCAACTGGGAACCAACATCAAAGAATTTGGCAACAGGCTGAGTCACTGTTGGTTTGACCTTGAACATCTGAACTGAGGCTCAACTGCGTTTCCAATGATTGTCATGATGGCGTTTAGCCCAACGAGCAGCCAGAATCCCTTAAGGCCACCCCACATAGGGGTGGGCCCATTTGGTTGGGAATGGGTTTAGGACATCCTACCCACCCGTGCTCAGTCACTGGGCCATTTGTTTGGTCAGTAGCATTGCATCAGGCACAACGCCCAATTTGCCAGTGGGGAGCTTCAAACCCTTGTCAATGGTGTCGAAGCTGTTACCTGCCCATTGGAAATGATCCTCAATGACTTTGGGAGGGGGGTGATTTTATTGATTGAAGTGTTAACTGAATCATAACCTTCAGGCATCCAGCTGATAGATCGGTCTTCATACCTTTTTGACCATTTGAAATCTAAGCATTGGGCTGATTGCTGCTTATATTAGTTTTGATCAATTTCATTTCAAGGATCTCAGTGCAGATTTCACTGATTCCCCATAGCAGTTCTGCCAAGGTGAGTGTGAGTATTGGAAGCAGGATCCAAAGTGGGAGAGCTATTACTTAGTGCTTGTCTACCATGTGAGAGAGATCTCTCTGAGTAACAAGGGGTACAGCCATCCTCTTTGGTGCCTTCTTGCTCAGGAATGGGAAAATGGCCCGATCAACGCCCAGAGGATGTTCATGGGATTTACACCATATCCGCGAGTCATGACATAGAACTCCATATTTCTTTCCATATGTCCAATGATGACTATGCTGCTGACTTTCATCTGTTTCCTCCCATAATCTCTTTCCAAATAGCATCTTCCTCTGCTTACTTTGGATCTCCCTTTCCAACTCATCCTCCTCATTTACCATCATTGCAAATTGGTCTTCCCAGAACATGGTCGCCATGTGTCAGAATTGCAGATGACCACATAGTCCAACCCTTTGACCAAATATGAGATTCAATGATTATGTTATAATTGTAGAGGGTCAGCAATAGTGGCCAACTGATGAGAATATCGTTGGGCAGAATCCCCAATGATATTAGAAGTCGCCAACTATAAATTATTGTCAGGCATCATCCCCAATGATAATTGAGGCTACTGACAGATGACAATTTCGTCAGGCATCATCCCCAATGATAATTGAGGCCGCTGACAGATGATAATTTTGCTAGGAAATCATCCCCAATGACATTTGAGGCCGCTGACAGATGATAATTTTGTTGGGCATTATCCCCAATGAAATTAAGCAACAATTCAATATTGGGATAATCCCCAATAGTCAAATTATAGGGAATCGTTCAGAGAAGAATGGCTTGGAGCCATCAGAAACTATAAAAACGTTTGAATGATGGAAGAAGAGTGGAATTGTCATCATCCAGAAAAATCAGTTTCATGTACCTAATACCAATTGTTTGGTCCGCTGAATGCCTGAGGATTACGCTGCCTAAAAAACCCAAGGCAACAGTACCCAATGAGATTTTGTGCCTAACACTAAGGGTCAAAATGGTATAGGAGCACAAATATTCTCATCAGACAGCTGAAAAGTTGTGTGCTAATTCTAACTATAAAATCCCCAAATAATTCCCTAATAAAATTAGATTCAACTTGATATTAGCTTAGTTGTTTAACATTAGAATTCAACATTGGTTGTTTAACATTACTCTTAAGAGGAGAATGCAAGGATCAGATATCCTTAGGATTAGCAATATCAAAATCTCCGCCTGGCTCTGAAAAAAGGTAATAGGGAAAGTGTTCCCTACCAGAATATCTTCAAGAAGAAGCACCAGTTTAGCGTTGAACTTTACTCTTAATGTGGCTTTTGGGCAATCAGCCATAATAATAGTCTTCATACTATTATTGCCCCAGTCTATCAATCTCTTTCAAATAATCAACGCCAGAATCCATGAATCTTTGCAGTTGAAATTCAGGGCTAAAAGTGAGCAACAAAGCACAATAAGTTAACACCGTGTTATATTTTTCTAACTTGGACTTCTTGTATGCCATCCCCGCATCCCAACTCAACCAATCTGCTATGGTGTTAATCGCTCCTGGATGGTATTATACTCAAAAGTCAAACTGGGCCAGCTCCATGTGCCAACGGGCTTGGCGCTGACTCATTTTTCTTGGCTCTCAATAGTATTCCAGCACCCAATGATCATTATGGACTATGAAGGGGTGACGAGAATACAACAAGTGGTGCTGCCACTCCTGCAGCACCGCGACCACTGCTAGAAGCTCCTTGTCATATATTGGGTAATTTTTTTCCACCAGAATCATTTTCTGGCTGAAATAACACACTGGGTATTCTAACCTGTCTTCCCCCTTCTGTAGGAGTACTGCTCCTACAGCGAAATTTGATGCATCCATTTTGACCACATAAGGTTTTCCAGATTGGGGTGGGCAAGGACCAACGCTGAGATGAGCTTTTCTTTTAATAAATTAAATGCCTGCTCCTCTTCCTCCCCCATACAAATGGCACATTCCACATTAATCGCATAAGTGGCAAGGCCATCTTCAATAGGTCTTTGATGAATTGCCAGAGAAAATTTATGGTCCCCTAAAAACTTCAAACACCCATCTGATCCGTTGGTGCCTTCCAGGCGCGTACCACCTGAATCTTATCTAGGCATATCCCTAAGCCTTTTCCAAATACTAAATTCTCCAGGAACTTGACCAACTCTTGATTAAACTCACATTTTGAAGGTTTCAACCGTAACCCCGTCCCAGCTAATGCCTTTAGGACTTCTCACACATCTATACATGAGCCTCCTTGGAATGTGAAAACACCAGGATTTCATCCATATAAGCAATACAGCACCAGCCAATCAATTGACTGAGTACCTGGTCAATCATTCATTGGAAGACTGCCAGGGCATTGCGCAGCCCAAAGGGCATTACTCGGTATTGAAACATTCCAAGGTGGCACTTGAATGCCATGTACCTTTGATGCTCCAGCCTCACAGGCACCTGGTTGAATGCATCGGTCAAACTGAGCTAAATAAAAATGTTGCATCCTGTGACCATTGATAGAATATCTTCCATAAGTGGCATTGGGTATGGATCCAGTTCAGTAACCGCATTTAATCTCTGGTAGTCCATGCATGGCCATAACTTGTCAATTGCCCTGGGCACTAGCAGCACTGGAGATACCATGGCAGATTTTGACAGCTTGATCAAGCCTTCACTCAATATGGAATGTACGTGATTCTCTAATGTGGCTTTGGCTCATTCATTCAGTGGGTACACTGGGCATCCGCGGGGAAGCTCTGACCCTTCTTTGAAACAAAAAGAAAATGTGAATGGTCCAGTGGGGGAAAATGGTGAATCCCTTTTGGGACCAAAGACCCCCACAAAGTCTTGGTATTCCGCAGGTAAGCCCTCCTCCTGCATAGCCCCCAGAGTTCAAGGCCCCACTAACTTCTGGTCACCCACCAGCAACTTCCACCTCATTGGTGGAACCCTTCTTGGGTATAAGGTTGTGGTACTGGAAGACATGTCAATATGTGGTCTGAACTGATGCCACCACCGCATCCCAAACACTACAGGATGGGTCAGGTTCTTAATTGCGCAAAAATGCATCCAAAACCTGAATGGGGCTTGCTGTACTCTCACTGAAGGGCTTACACACCACAATGTCACCCTTTGTGTGGCATTGGCAAAAACTACCACTGGTCCTTCCTGCACCTGCAACTTCAAATGCTCCACTAGTGCCAGTTCAATATAATTTTCTTCTGCCCTGGTATCAATTAGGGCCATGGCCCTCTCCATTCCCCCATCTGCATGCATCTCTATGGGGATAAACAGATGAGAATAAAGTAAAGTATGCAATTTATTTTTTAGATGAGTCTTTCACTTGTGAATTGGATGATGGAGGTCTCAGCATATAGCCTGGGCACCCTCCCCTTGAACATTTTTCATGTTTTTTGGGGCTGTGTGCCACCCCCTTGACTGGAACAAATGCTTACCGGAGACTGTCCCTTCACTGGTGACATTGAAATCTCCCACTGGTCCCATGTCAATGTTAATTGTTTCTCAACTTGAATTGCTAAAGCTACTTCCTTCCTCAGCATGGCTTAGACCTTCGCTGCTTCCAAGGCTGCCAGAAAATCTGGTTGCAACCCCTGGCAGAACATTCATGAGGATTGGGAATCTGTGACCTGTGCTGCTTTTGCCAGTGGATGGAAGACCCGTGCATACTCCTCTCTACCAAGCTACAGCCCTGGCTGACCATTAATAATGCTGACCAGGCCTCAACTTTAGCTTCATCTGGATATGCCACCTGGTCAACCATCTATACATACTCCTCCATCAAACTAGGCAAGCTTTCCTGTTTCTTTATGAGATCTTGGAACCATCCCACCAGTTATAGAGGTAAGGCATCCACCTCCTGGGCAATTTGGAGCATGAGAGGGGATCCCCATCGCTTGTTCCAACCGCGCCTGGAAGTGGACCCATGCTATTACCTGGTGAAGTTTATCCAGTGCTTCCATAGATAATACCATCCAGCTGGTGGTAGATTTAGGTTTTGCTTGGATTATTATAGTTTGCTGAGCGGTCACCCCCATAATCATCCTATTTTGTGCAGAAAAAATGCCAACAAAAACCCCACTATAACTATGGTCAAGCCATGTAGTTCCATTCTTCTCCATTAGCAACCACCGCTTCTTCCCAGGGCCCCCACAACACAGAGAGGAATGTATTTGAGTTTTGTTTTATGTAACGCATGGGTTCTTGCCAATATGAGACAAATGAGTTGGGCAGCACCAGCCATGTCACTGACCACATGACTGATAATCCTGCTGAGAATCACCCTCTCACCCATGTGCCATTTCCAGAATTTGTGACGTATTTGTGGATCAAGGTTCTGGCGATGCTACAAGCAAGCAGCATGGCCTGACCCCATGTTAGGGCTGCAAATGAGGCCAATGCCTGGCCTAGCTCACTTGCTGAGCTCATTGTTTGGGTTTTGATTGAAATAAATTTTGAATAAAATTTTTTAAATTAAGCAATGTGATTTTTATTTTGATCTTTTTATTTGAGAAAATGAAACTGTATTTGCAGTTACCATTTCCTCATTTTTAAAGCATTTTTTGGTAGTTTAAAGTATTACTAAAAGGGGAGGATACCCCAGTGGTAGAATAGAAACCTCTACCACTGCCTCTGTGAGTTTGATTCTGGTAGAGGAACTTTGGGTAGGGGATGACTATGACTGTGTTGGCGTTGTGCACCAATGCCCCAAACCAAGATAGCAAATAGCAAAGGTGGCCCATGGAGTTCCTGGTCTATCATATGCCACACATGGAGGTTTTTCCAGATTTTATCCTCTTTTCCCATTCATTTGATTTCCCCTCAATTGGTGCAGTATCATCACCAGGTCAGCCCACCTTGAATAAAAAAGTATTATTAAAACAATACTTCAGTGGTAGAGTATGGACCTCTACCACTGCCTCCCAAGTTTGATCCTGGTAACGGACTTTGGGTAAGGGATGATTTTGACTGTGTTGGTTTTGTGCACCAATGCCCCAAACTGAGATAGCAAATAGCAAAGGTGGTCCATAGAGTTCCTGGCCTATCATACGCCATGCATGGAGGTTTTCTGGGTTTCATCCTCCTTTCACATTTTCTTCACTTCCCTAATTGGTGTGGTATCATCCTCAGGTCAACCCACCTCAAATAAAATTTAAAGTTTCACTAAAACCCTAAATTTGGCTCTTGAGAAACATCCAAATTGTGGTTTGGGAAAGTCCCATATCCCGCATAATGACCATTCAGAGGATTTGGGACACTGGTCATTCAATACGCTGGACCAGTCCTCATTCATGGGTCCTTAAATCCTTACCTACAATCACTTTATAAAAAAGATTTTTCAAATTTGTTCAATTTCCCCAATTTGACCTCCAAATCTGTATGCAAATTCTTACCAGTATTCATGAGGTCGATGTGCAGATCAGGCTGACCCCAATCTGTCACAAATTTAATAAAATAAATTACTGTATCTGGTGATCAGTAAATTCAGCATATGTTGACCAATAAAATCACCTAAATTTTCTAAAATGAATTATTGTAGGTGGCAATTAATAAATTTAATATAAGTTGATTAATAAAATTAATTAAATTTGATAGAATGAATTTTAGTATATTTGTTTATAAAATACTATATATAATATAAAAAAATTATTCAAGGTGGGTTGACCTTGGGACAAATATGCAACACCGAGAAAATTTTTCTAGCCAGTACAGGTTTCGAACTCAAAACCTGCACTTAGGGTGGAAGCAGGTTTACCTGCTTGGCTAACCGACCTATACTGTATATAATATATATACAATGAGTTATTTTTATAGAGAAATAGTAAGGGGTCAAAAAGGATATATAGAGATAGTGGTTTTTAATAAAAGTGGTAAAAAGAGCCACTTTTAAAAGTGCACTAATTTTTTTGGAGGGAAAGAACTGGGGTAAAGTTTTTTTTGGAAAAAAAGAACCTCCTTTAAAAAAGCTCTAAAAGATATGAACTAATTGAGAAATTGTGAATCCTCAATAAAATCCTTTGTGAAGTCATACCATCTTCCAACCTGAGTTATAGAAATTTGCTCACAAAACTAAAGCTTATATTAGTTTAGGTCCAAGTGCAAACTATAAAAAAATTGGAATATATAGTGCTGAGTATATATATTATAAATGACTATTATAAGTCAGTTAAAATATGGTGGTGACTTCAAAAAGGGTTTTATTGAGGATTCATAATTCTCAATTAATTCATACTTTTTAGAGTTTTTTTAAAGGAGGTCTTTTTTCAAAAATTATATATATATAAAGAAATTAAAAAGATTCATGAAAATAAAGGGAGTTGAATAAATGAGTTAACAGGAAAATATAGTATTAACAGATTAGTTACTAATGTTGAGGTTTATATCTTTATGATAATATATATGATTAATAAAGAGTGATATATAACCATATAATACTAAAAAAAGAGTGATATAATAATTATAAAATCTATAA
Organism: Massospora cicadina; assembly: GCA_022478985.1. Taxonomy (NCBI): domain Eukaryota; kingdom Fungi; phylum Entomophthoromycota; class Entomophthoromycetes; order Entomophthorales; family Entomophthoraceae; genus Massospora; species Massospora cicadina. The sequence goes on along the minus strand of JAKSZP010005833.1, from coordinate 24,994 downwards.
TTATGGTAATGTATATAACTCATCAAAAGTAAATTTGTTTTATGACACTTTATGGGTGGAATATATAGTATAGAAAAAAGTATAAAAATTATATATACTTTTTTCTACTGAAAAAAATAAAGCAGATTATGAGGCATAGTTACACTAAGGTCATGCCGAGGATCGAACTCGGATTACAGGAATCAGAATCCTGTGTGCTAACCATTACACTACACAACCTTATTATTAGGTTACTATAAATTAACATATATATTTATTTATTGTTTTGAAAGTTACTGATATCTAAAAGCAATATAATTAAAGTATAACGCCTTTTGCATTTTAAAGGGCTTTATTTTACATACCATAATATTTTTATAACCATTATCTATAGTAGCCTAAATATATTAATTAGCAATGGGGTTAAATCATGGTATAATATGAACCAATCACTTAAATTTTATTCGAGTTGGGCCGACCTGGGATGATACCGCACTGATTAATGGGAAATCGAATGAATGGGAAAGGAGGATAAAATCCGGAAAACCTCCATGCGCGGCGTATGATAGGCCAGGAACTCCATGGAACGCCTTTGCTATCTGCTATCTCAGTTTGGGGCATTGGTGCGCAATGCCAACACAGTCAATATAAACTAATATTATTCTGCTAAATTGATTCTCAGTATAAGTGCGTCATCTCCAGTTGCATCTCCCAGATATGACTAAGTGTTTCTCATATGTGTTATTCCGTTCTACTAAGCCTAACAAAAGTTGTTGTATATATATATCTTAGTATATATATTTAATTGCAAAGGGGAGGATACCCCAGTGGTAGAATAGAAACCTCTACCACTGCCTCCCCGAGTTCGATTCCGATATAGGAACTTTGGGTAGGGGACAATTATGTGTTGGCGTTGCGCACCAATGCCCGAACCGAGATAGCAAATAACAAAGGTGGCCCATGGAGTTCCTGGCCTATTATACGCCGCGCATGGAGGTTTTTCGGATTTTATCCTCCTTTCCCATTCATTCGATTTCCCCTTAATCGGTGCGGTATCGTCCCCAGGTCGGCCCACATCGAATAAAATATTTAATTGCAAAAAAGTTGATTATAGAACCTAGTAAAGGATAAAAAACTACTACTTATAATCATATCTATCTATCTTATTTCAAATCAGAGTCTACTTTGAATTTTTATAATCCTCAAATTTTTTATTCTAGATTAATAAATATAACCTTTGAGACAATGTGATCCTAAAAGTATTATTAAACTTGTGATTTTATAAAAACTTTTAATGTAAAAAGATACATATTGTATCTATTTTTCCTTGTGTATATATAGATGATGAAGGTTATATAGAATTAAGTTTTACTATATGTATAACCTATCATAATATGCGCAATCAAGTAGTGCTGTTGAAAATAACATATAACTTAAAATATAGCCTAAATATGAAAAGACTTTAAGCTACAGTTAGATTAGCTATATAATATCTATCCCAGCATATAAGTCATATTGTCTTGATAGTAGTTTACTTATATTATCAAATCATTAGCTACTATTATTTTAGTCAAGCTAACTATAATATTTTACACATATCTGTACTCAAATAAATCTATGTAGCAAAAGTTAAAAGTCCCTAATGATTAAAAAACACAAAAAACTGTATTATGTATATTAATTTTATTTACTAATACACTTAAATTCGATGTTAAATCACCGGGATTTATTCTCCCTTCTCACTGATTTCAAGCTTTCTCATTTTTCTATTAACTCTTTCACTGATTTTTAAAAAACTCTTCATTTTTTGACCCTTAAATTTAGCAAAAATTTCTTAGCCAATATTTACACTTTTTATATTATTTTTGGTCCTTGTCTGTAACATAAATATTTAGTAACTTTTGATATATAAATATATAACCCTCATTTTTTGGATGCATATATGCATTTTTATATCTACATAAACACCCATTTTTTGGATGCATATATGCAGAAAATCATTGAAAGAGTTAATTGAAGCAGTATATCCCCAAGTCAACTACCTCAGATATAAAAAATTATATTAAATCTCTATAAAGATTAAAGCTAAAAGTAATATACTGTTTGTTTTAAACCTTTTTAGTAAGATTGTAAAAAATTCATGGAATTATATTTCTTGGGGTATCAGCCTTTTCATCAGTGATGAAAATCATTTTTTGAGGCCATCTTTCAAAACTCACTAAAGTCATGATAATTGTTGCTAGTTTAATCTTATAATGAGAGCTAACCTATTAAATAGAGGTTCAGAGGTCTCAAGAAAACTTTATTTATAATTAAAATAAATATAAGAGGAATATTATTTATAAATAAGTGATTAGCACTATCTATAGTGCTAGGAGAATAAAGAATAAATTTATGAATATAATGAATGATCAGAGCAAAACCCGGAAGTAGATCAGAAATATGTATTCTAGATTTCTTATATAATAAATTGATGCAGCTAAAAGATAAAGGTGTTTATAAGATAAGGTGAGTTAGGTACTGTCAAGGAACTAGTGGATTTTGCTAGATTCTGTGATGGCTGGCTGGTGGCGTAGCGTAAGTATCAGAATTCTCTGTTGCATTGGTCTGTCAGTCATCATTAGTCTTCCTGAGTGTTTATGAATAGAAATGCCCAGGGAAAAGAATTTCTTAAAACTGGAATAAAATAAGCTTAACTGAAACTTGATCTCTATAATCAGATACTTTTATTGTGATACTAACAAGGGGTTTTTATACCCATTTTTAATTATTTCGGAGCCTCAAATATTCTAAGAGACTTGGTAGAACTTGAGATAAAAACAAAATATTTATAGAGCAGCAGAATTACTGTTCCACTAATTATTGGTAAGTTGTTAACCAATTAGACACTCACCCTATTCATTTTTATAATGTTACAAATTCGAGATCGTTACTGTTGATGGTTGGCTGGTACAGTAATCCATTAAGGGTTTCTAGGTTATAGTTTCCAAAGGGGAGTACTTTGGTAACTCTAAATAGCTTTCAGGGAGATGGCAGATAATGTCACTGGACAACAAAATTTTGGTTTTTGTTTATTACAAAAATGATAACAGCTGAATCTTATAAAAATTTTTTGATGCTGATTTCAAGTATATAAATGGTTTCTTTCTATTGGCCATATTTTTTTGTAATTACCATTTTTTGAAAAATGTTTATTATACATATGTGCAATTTCAACATATCTAAAATCTGCTTCATTTTGATTTTCTGGCATAGTGTTTTATTGTGATAACATAATAAACTTATCTGTCATGGATATTAATAAAATGAAATAATATAATAGGTATACAGTTTATATAGCAACATAAACCTTGCAAAAAGTAAATTAATAATGTCATATATATTGCACTTGCATAGTTTGTGCCCATGTACTTTCTTGAGAAGTAAGAAGGGCAATTTCAAAAAACTGAGGCTGATAGGTAATTTCTAACTTTATATTCAGAATCAGCGCTCAACAGTACATAAGATTAAGAAAATATTAACCATGTAACAAAATCATTGCTATCCAGTGTGTTTAGACTGTCATGCCAGTCAGGATGCATAAGCACCCAAAAGGCAAGCCAGAATTCCAGAGGCATTGCCGCTCAAACAACATTGACTTGTGCAGGGAGATGTGTAATGATTGAATGCCAATAGGCTACAAGCGTAAAAAGAAGCCCAGCAAGGAACCAGGCTGTTGCAACTTCAGACCCAGAGGCCCTTGATGTAAAGAGTTACACAATTGGATCAGGTAGTTTGGGGATCTCCATAGGAGAATTAAGTACAAAACAGTGATGAGGGGGCAGATCCTAGCCTGAGTGATGATAGTTGGGCCTACAGGATACCAATATCCTGCTGGTTTATGGTTTCAATCAGGTTGAGTTCCAAGGAATTCTTTACATGATAAACCCAATGACTACAGTAAGAACTAGAGTTACTATAATGACTGGGATTGCCTAGCTAATATAGGGCCCAAGGGGCCACAGTGTTAATATATGGGGAGTTTGGAAAGAAAAATTTGAAATAAATCAAAATAGCATAAACTTGAGGAGAATTTTATAAATAGAAATTTAAGAAAATTGACTGTAAATTTCCTTAGTGTGTTACAACTGCTTTTATAGATGATAAATATGGGGAATAGCTTAGAAAATCATGAGATTGGGGCCCTCAAGATTTGACCTAACCTGGCGAACTTTGAGCAAGGGGGAGGAAAATGAACTTGTTTTGAACTAAATTTTAGAGAGTTATCAGTGGGTCAAGTCACTATCAGTTCGATCTCAGATGCCTGAATTGCAGTTTTAATGCATTTTTAATGGTTGGCGCAATGGCATCTTGCCAACAGGCAATGGGAACCTCCTAAGGCCACCCCACATAGGGGCGGTCCCAAGAGGTCTGAAATGGGTTCAGGGTGACCAACCCACCTGTAACCAGTCGCTTTAGTGTCCGTTTGGCAGAGTGTGATTCATCAAAAGATGATCTTGATACTTATGGGAAGGGTTCTGAGATGGAAGCAACTTTCAATAATGACCCAATGCTATCAGCAAGTTCCACCAAAGATTTAACACTGAAAAAATTCTTCTTAGAAGATACACACCCATCAGGCTTTGTTTTCAATGTTTTTGAGGCAGGTTTTAAACTGACAACATTCTCAATTGCTCAATGCCACTGGAAAGTTTTGCCGCGGATTTGAAACTTGATGCTCCATTTACCATATGTGCATTCCCATTGGACTTTGTTTCTAAGTATAAAACTATTTAACCTATTTTTGAAGGCTCACTGCCATCAACTTCATGATGACCTTTTTCCTCAGGGGGTGCTGACTTTCAAAAATTTCAGCACAAATTCCCCCAAATTTGCTATATTAATTTAGCAGAAGTAATTGTGGGGACAAGTGGTGGGGTCTTCAAAGTGAGAGCTGTTGCCCATCACTCATCTACCACATGGGTAAGATCACCTGTGAGATGAGAGGGACAGATGTCTTTCTCAGAATCTTTTTTAAAGGTAATGGGAACACCACCTGGTCTAAGAAGAGGGAGGGCTCCCCCAGACTTACATTAGCCCTTTAAAGTGTGGTAACTTTTCTTGGAGCGGCAGTTCATAAGTCCATTTTAGTATAGGAGGACTAGGTCTACTACTGTAAAAACTGGAGGGTTTTGAAGCAGTTGTCAAAGTTGGTATTCATTTGCTGGGTATGATTTTGTAACAGTTTTCCATGTCAGACCATTTGAGGTGGCAAGTTGATGGAAAATAGTCGCTGAGTTGCCTAACCAACATAATGGGATGAAATTTAATTTCAAACAGTAATTTACATATTGTATACTTGGTAATAAATAAGATTTTATTTTGGTACACCCAGATGATGGTGGGTAAGCATTAAGCCATTTAATTAGGGTTGTCAGTAATGCTCCATTCCAGTGTGTGAATCAGTGTTTAATTTGTTAATTCATTTAGTCCATTACACTGATGATTGTGTGCTGTTGTCATGGAGTGCCAGGTGCATACCTGGTCCATTATTCCCTAAATTAGCTTATTATTGAAATGTGACCCCCAGTCAGTCAGGGTAAAGCGGTATAGTCTTTAGATGGTAAATATTTCTTCATATAGGAACTGGGCTAAAGGATATCTGTGTCAGCTCAGGGAATAGCTTTGGCAACAGTCCAACAGATTAAATATTTGGTGGCTACTAAGATATACTTTGATCCACAATTGTGACACTTAAAGGTCCCATAAAGTCAAGACCCCACATCTCAAATAGTCCAGGTGTTGTTATAGGGTTCAGGGTTTTTGGTCACCTGGCAACTTAGCAAAAACTTAGCAGGAATGTCATTTGTTTACATAGTTACTGACTTTTTAGGCATTTGGCCACCAGTATATAATGAAGAGTCTCAGCTAGGTGGCTTGTGCAAAAAATGTCCAGCATTGTCATGGGCCTCTCATCCACTGTGCAAATTGATTTATTGGAACTGCCTGTGCCATTGATCCCTTAGTGCCAATGTACAGGTGACCTTCAAAGTTTATAATTTTTGAACAACATTTTTAAATGAAGGCATAACCTGGATATCACTTGGAACTTTGAATTTTCCAGGAACTTATTATATCTGTAGGAGCTCCTTATCAAGATCAATCTTCCCATATGGAAGATTTCTGGTTTTTCTAGGTTGTTGTGAATTTTCAATAACCTATCTGGTACCACATTATGCTATACATAAAAGTGCACAAATTTTAAGTCAAATTCCATTAACTCATACATCAGCATGCTTGGTGTCCATTTGGGATAGAATTGTTTAACAGAAAACTCACCGCTGAATTGGCATTAGATACTTTGAATTGACAGTCCAGGAAATAATAACAAAATTTATAAAGGACAACACTACCTCCAGAACCTCTTTTTCATATGTCAAGTAGTTGTGCTATGCTGGAGCAGATTTACTAAAATAAATTTAAAAGGTAGATACTTGTTACTCATAACATTGGTGCAGTATTGTCCCCAGGTCAGCCCACCTCAAATAAAATATAATAGTAAATATATTTCCTCATAGCTGTGTGAGCATAGTCGCAATGGCTGAATTACTGGCATCTATGAAAAACCTGGAATTCTTCTCTAAAAATGGATAAGATCAGTATGGGAGCTTGATATAATTCATTTCTTAATCTGACAAAACTCTGGTGTGCATCGTTAGTGAAGTCACAAGAGGTTTCCTTCTTATGGAATTGTAATAATGGAGCAGCTACCTTACTAAAGTTTGCATTAAAGAATCAATAGTAGTTGACAGTTACCAGGAAACTCAGGAGTTCTTCTGCATTGTTTGGGATAGGCCATGTGAAAATGGCTTCCACCTTAAAAGGTCAATGCGTTTTTCTTTCTGGTAAAATATTTTCTATAAGCTTCAGATTTCTAGTGCAGATTATCAACTTAGACTCATTAATGCCAAGGTTTGCTTACTTAATCTGACAAAGTATTGCTCTTAGGTCCTGCAGGTGTTGATGAAAATTAGCGGTAAAGTCAGTATAATCATTAAGGTAGACAATGACACACCAATTTATCATCCACAGAATAATTCACCATACTCTTTTGAAATGTTCTAGGAGCTCTAGTTAGTAAAAAGGCATTTAAGTATAAACAAATTGGCCAAATTTGGTGATACATGCCATTTTTGGAATATATTCTTCCCTTATTGCCAGTTAAAAGTATCTAGAAAAATAAATCAATATTAGTAAATACTATGCACCTCCTGTAAGGCTTTCCACTAAGGGCAAGAAGCCAGGTGTTTCCTACTACCCCTTTTCAGATAGAAAAGGCCATTCTTATTTTGAGAAATATCTATATTTGTGCCCACTCCAACCCACCTCCTGCCAAGCAATTGGTATGTTGAAAAGAATAAGCTTCTGTGTAGAAGAGTCCCTTTTTTCTACCACAACGCCAGAAGTACTTCAGGAAATTTCCCCAATACCACTTCCCATTTTCCTAATAATTTGAAATCTTCAAATATTCCGATGACTTTTGTTTTATGACATCTCAGAAATGATAATTTAATTTTGCTGAGAAATATTGAATTTCTGACCCAAATTTTACCTCCCTTCCATTATTTCCACAACTTCCCTTTTTAATAAGTTAATAAATTTACTTTTAATTGAGAGACAGACCTCCAATGATGGAGTGCGCCTCAATTGGTTTTTTTAAAAACTTTAAAGAATGCTAAATTGGAGGGCAGCCAACCATGGAATGGCTCATCAACCCCATAACTTTAGTTCTCACACCATCACGCAAATTAGCCTCTCCCTATCTCAGTTCTTGCAACAACTCGTGAACCAACCCTATCCCCTCAAGTGTGAACCATGAAAACCTTCAGCTGGAGAAGGTGTCAACCCCAGAGCTTCAGAACCTAAGAACAGTGTTGCAAACTGTAAACCCCATTTTCTATATAAAGGCCAGTGCCCTTACTATTGAGAGTAATGACCTTTTTTGCTCTATAGAATTTGTTTTATTTTAATATAATCATTCACCTCCCGCAGTTTCCATTTTGTCATCTCTTAGGATTTTTGTGCACCATGACGCCTGCTGAGGCCATTTTGGTGCATTGAAAAGATGGCCTTCTCCTATTCAACTAGAGGATTTGGTAGCCACACTCACAGAAGCTGCTTGGTTACTCTGGTTGATGATCAGAACCCACCAGTGTTTAAACAGAGCCAACTTAAGCTCCCTGAATCACTACACCTCCCATGGAATTAAAAATGTCTGTGATTAATGGTATGGAGTATTCATTTTCTTTTTTTAGCACTAGGTGGTCCCATTGGGTATTCATTTTTCCTAGTTACTTAATTTAGAAGAATGTAGTTGATGCATAGGTGGAGCTTTACATCTTTTTAATGAAATCTACAACTTAAAATTTACACAGTGATTGTGAGGGGAAATGAGGCCGCTGCCCAGCCCCTTCTTGACTTTTGAGTTGATGAATTTTTCTCAAGATTGAGGCAGGCAGTAGGGTCATCTGGCAATAGGTTTAGCATTCCCAACATCAACCTGGTGTAAACCCAAGGTTGAGAGGGGAGTATAGTCACCATCATGGCTGTAAAACAACTTAAATTGCCTTAGAAAATGTGCTAATTGCTCCTTTTTTCTGACCTATAAATGAGTCAGGGTATTAATTTTTTCTGTTAACTCATCGTGCCTATAGGTAATCAGTTGCGCCGGGGCATTATTTGGCATCTATGGGTTGGGCTATGTAACAGTCAGAGATTTAATGCTTTTCTGTCTGTATAAACCTTTGATCTGATTAAAAAGTTGGCATGTATTCCAAACTTCTTTAGGGCTTATTAGGAAAGCAATAGTTGGAAAGGGCTGTGATTAAAAACTACTGCATCAATGTAGCAGATTTTGCAAACTTACTCCACATGGAGGTCAAAATACTTGACCATAACAAGCTTGCTGAGTTCCCACAGCCATCAGGAAAACCTTGTCGCTCTGAAGGATATCCTCATATCTAAAGTCCAGAAGGAGTTTCTTGGTCACAAAAGTTGCTGAGGAGCCTGTTTCAAGGAGGATAGGCAATTAATATCCAAAAAGGGACCACATGGCGCAGGTGCTCCTGTGTTGGTGAGTAAGGATTTCTGTTTTGGGCCTCCATTTTGAAGCTGGGTGAGACTGATGGCTTGATGAAGGTCTTGACGTAGTGCAAGGATGGTTTTGCACAAGTCTCTAAGGGGTACTGGGATAATTAATTATTCTGAAATCTTCATAGCTGAGAACCCTTAGGTTGATATGACGTTGGGTTAGAAATTGGCACTGTAGGTTGTGGTACTGAAATTTTGTGGCAGTTGCTTTCTTCACTTTTAAATGGGTTTCTGTATTGAAAACTGCTGTATTACATGGGTAAAGTTGGGACTTCAGGTTTTCCATAGCCTTCTTGGCAAATTTCAGGTAAATGGAGAGGGTTATCATCATGTTTTTTCATGGCTCAGCATAAAATTCCATATGTATTCAATGTGGTTCATCAAGTTACTTCTGATCTTGGTTCAGAAGTTCATCAATTTTTTTTTTAATTGGGTCATAATCTATTGTGGCTGTCTAATTTTTCTTGTTTCCATTTTTTGGCAGCGTAAATTTCTGCCAGGAGGAGTTGTCAAGCTTGTTATGTTCCAGGCTGTGCTGATGGGCACTCAATCTGCTGAAAAGTGGCTGAAACTGTCCAAGAGATGGCCCAGCGTAGGTCTACTTGTAGGGCATTGCTCCCATCCCATAGTAGTTATTTGGTAGTGGAGATGTATCAGAATGGTGATATGGCGGATCAGGTCCCACTGACACACCCCAATAGGGCATTGGCAGTAGATTAGGATACTGATAGGGTACAGACTAGGCAAAATTTTCTGAGAGCTGGGGGTGTGTCATGATTTCTTTAACAAAATCTGGAAAGACACCTTCCATCTAGATGGACCACTTTATACCACCAGCAGGGGTTCCAGAACTTTCTGAAATGATGTCAAGCCTCATTACAATTGTGGCAGCAAAAGTTGTTTTGTTGAGGTTGGCCTTGTACTAGCATAGAGAGCTGTTGCACTTGCTCCGAGAGGGCATTCATCTTTATGGTGAACTCAAAGGGAGGGATGTACTGCTGAACTTTGGGGTGGCCTCATCCTCAGGTTCATCATAATCTATCTCAGGTTTTCTGGAAGCTGGATTTTTGGCTGACTGTTGGCTATGCAGGAATATTGGCAGCATACTTCAATGGCATAGTCAGCATATGAAGGTTGGGTGATAAGAACAGTATTTAAGTATGGTTCTCTAATGTATGGATAAACCACTTCTATAACTATTGGCACATATCAGCTCAGCGTCAGGTGTTGGATAAGTGCCATTGTCCAAGTAAATCCTTAATTTTTTCAGGAAATGGTTAACGTGTTGTAGTACTTCAGGCACATGTGGCAGAACATTTCTCATAGTTGTGTTGTTTTATCTGGATTTTGGTACAGATGCAATCTTGTCATTCACCCCAGGTATCAAATGGGATGTTGGCACTGTGCCACTTCCTCGCCACACCTAATAAAATGCTGGGCACCTCAAGGAGTAGTTGAAAGTTGCTCAAATCATAGTCATCACCCCATGAGTTATAAGCTTGTAAAAAACATCTATTAGACCATTTCTAAATCTCTCTAGGATTTGCTTAGTGTAGAGCCTCATATACATCAGGGTCACAGCCTGGGTCTGGAAGGCATTTGCAGGTTCCCTGGCAGGATTACCATTTTGTTGAAAAACTAGTGGATTCTTCTGGATTCTGTGACAGGTGTCTGATGGCGTAGCAAAATTATCAGGGTTGTCTGGATTTTTGATTGGGTGGTCATCATCATTCATCCTGAGTGTTTATGAATAGATACGCCCAGGGAAAAGGATTTTTTAAAACTGGAATAAAATAATCCCAACTGAAACTTAAAACTCTACAATCTAATATTTTATTGTGATAATAACAAAGTATTCTTATACCTATTTTAGAAATATTTTGGAGCCTCAAATATTCTAGGAGAATCTTTAGAACCTAGGATAAAAATAAATATCCATAGATTGGTGAATTTACTGTTTCACTAAATATTGGTAAAGCATTAACCCATTGACAGTACAAGATGATATAAGGCTGAAATAAATCTTTGCTCACTACAATAAAAAGTTAATTTATATAAAGGAGAATTTTCTTATCATATCAGTTAATGGATCAATTTAGAAGACGTTTAATCTCAAATTTGTTCATTCAAAATTTGGCATTATTAACTAGAATTGATCAGTACTTTTTAACTTAAAATTAATTATATTTTTGGGCCTTAGGCCTGATAAAGCATCAAATGATAAAAAACGAATACAAAAGTTAGCCTGCAATGAGTTAGATAATAATGACTTTGAGAACTCCAAGTTGAGGCTTCACCCCTATCAGAGCAAAGCACAACAATGATAATAGTTTATACCAAGTTATATCATACACATTAGATATGACCAATACATATCAGCAAGCTAATTCATATTACCTATGTGAGCATATAAGTTTTTTGCCTTCATCTATTCCTCAAATATTATGCTTTAAGCTGGTATGATTGTTAAAATAATTGAGCAATTTATAATTATTATTGCACTACTTAAAGTGAGTTGAAAAATCTAGTATAAATGCAAAAAAAATTATCTATAGATTAATTAACTTAAAATTCAGAGTTTAGTTTACTCATTTATTTAGCAAATAAGATATCAAACTTAAAAGCATTATTACTAATTTAAAAGAGAAAGAAAATAAAAAGTTAATAACAATTGCTACAATTTTTTATATTTTTAGCTATACGTTTATAGGTATTTTTTCAAATTACTTGATACCTTTTGATAATTAGCTCATAAAACATCTTTTAAATTATTGCATAAGTTTAAGTTGGACTAGCGCATCTTTTATAAAATAATATTACTTATCTCCAAAATCATTAAAGATGATAATGTCTTATAAATGACTTTAGCTTTTAAATAGATGGGTCTAAAAGTACCTTTTATAGATTTTTGTAATTAAATTTTTTTAATATGACTCTGTACACAGCAGCTGGATTTTGCAAGATTATTTTTACCTTATAATTCTCTTATTAGATATAGGTCTCCATATTATTACCATGTTATATCAGTAACACATCTTTGTATAATAAGACACTTGATAGTGATATAAAGTGGTTTTATCTACTTAAGACCAGATACCTAAGTGAAAAATGATCATATATTGTAACAACTAAGTAAATTATGGTAATTCATCTAATTTTCTAATTTTTTGTATGTTTATTCTATGACACATAGCCTTAGGCCAAGCAAATCTTTATAAATATAGATACCTATGAAATAAAGTGTAGTTATTTATAAGAAGATTTTAAATGAAATGTGATTAAACGTCTAATTTAAAATTATTTTACTTTAAAAACTTGATTTACTTTGGCATGTTTAAACATCATATGCTAACATAAGTCAATCTAATGGCATCATAAAGTGACCATTTAGAGATTTTACATACAAAATAATGACCCGATTTAAACATATGTATGCTCTATATTTTTAAACACAAATTAACACTAACGTCAATGCCTTGCCACGTTATAATATACATCTTAAAATCAGAAGACACCTGAAAACATAGATAACCAAGCATAAAACATTTAATGATCAATAATTTATACACCAGATATTGCAAATCTTAGATCTTTAAGTGCATGAAATATGAGGGACTTTTCATTAGTGCATAACATTTCATTAGACTTCTAGCCACCTTATGTACACTTTAACAGAATTGAAGGATGTGGATAAACTTAAATATATAAAATTGGGCCATAGGATATCAGACCTAATTTTGAAATATCAAAACATGCAATCACTGAAAGCTGAGTTAAAATTCTTAAAATGAGGAAATTGTATCATTTTTTGGACATACAATTTAAATAACTATTAGACTATAGTGAATAACAACACAATATATGTATCTGAATCTTTGTTAAATAAACTGAAAAAATTAAGATGACTCAAAAATAAAACTGCAATTTTAATCCATAACATATAGGTTGGGGTTTGTGAGTTTTTCACTTTAATTATATTAACAACAGATTTAATGTATAGGCTTGGAATCTGCAATAGTACTACAATGATAAATACAAGAAAAAGTCAAAGACCTTGGATTCATGGTATGCAATTTCATGCTTAATTTTTTAAACCTATAGAAGCCAAATAATTAAATATTTTGAAAGTTTGTTATATCTTCTTGTTAATATTTGCCCTATGTTTATAAGATTTCTTTGCTACTATTGCGCTTAATTTAGCTGGCAAAATAATTTAGAATCTTTTATCTGCCTAATTTAAATTTTTATACTCCAAAAGTTTAGTATGTTGGGAATTTCATGAACCGTTTACTCTAAAGTATACACTTTTTATTGTGATTCATATAATACTAAAGTCATGATGAAGTTTTTAGTTCTTTATAAAAAGTAACCTTAGTATCTTAGTAATATCTTAACCTAACCTAATACATATGAATCTAAAATAAATTGATCTTTTCTGGTGAAAAAAAACAAAGTTAGTCATTATGCAATATTAAATAGTAGAGGAGTGTGACACTATGTGTCAGTCAATAAAAATCCATTATACATTCCCATTTTTCAATATTAAAAATATACAAAAGTTATAATTTGTTATTCAACTTTTCAATCTATCTAATATTTTTTTCTACCTAATAATAAGTCAAAAAATCGTCAAAGCTTTTTTGAAGCCACAATAACTACTTTCTTGAAGTCCCAGGACTATGCAATTTTGAGCCCTGGGATTATAATCTTTGGGTCTCAAGTATTTAGCTTTATAATTTTTGACACATATGTATAATACCCTTTAAATATTTAACTATTAATATTCTTATTTATATGCTTTGCTACTTTCATAATAATTACTAATTATAACAAGCTCTTAACTTAGATCCTTAATTTTCTTATATCACATGATGTTATGATGTATTAAAGGGAATTTTAAGTTAGATATAATAAACTATTCAACAAGCCATATAAAATGAACATACTATAATTAAACCCTACTCCATACTAAACTTCTGCCCAATTATATAATAACATTCACCATTATCATGAAAATAGATTAAAAATCTTATTAGCTCAATGGACTTCCAGTTTTCACTTATTAATAGTTATAAAAAATACTCAAGAGTTAAGGTTAGTAGTTGCGCCATTTAGTATTAAGTAATGACATCTTACTAGACCACCTACCAAGTTAAGTAATTATTGTAAATTTGTTTATTTCAAGTTTAAAAAGCATTTGAACTGGTGCCAATATAGGGATATTAGAATATATAACTAGTAATAATTGTCAAGGACTCAATTTCAGAGATTGGCCTCAATAACTCTATTACACCATCTCTAAAGACGTTGTCAATGATATGCAAGGACAAGAAAACAAGATCCCCTAAAATCTCTAGATCTGTGTTTTTTGAGGACTAACACATTCTATATGCATGAATATGATCTAAAAAACATCTATCTTGCCTGTTCCCAAGATGTCCTACATGCATTATTGCCAAGTTGGCCCATTTGCTCAGGGGTGCTGATTGTTAGGCAAACAGCAAGTAAGAATTAGATTGGCCTGCCATCCAAGATGTCAGAGCACCTGAATGGCAAACCAGAATGCCCAAGGCACTTCTGCTGGTATGACGAATATGAAACTGGAAAGGAGTTTCACCAATATCAGCCATTGAGCCAGAATTTTGTACAGGAACAAAATAAAATACCAGATGAACTTGGCTGTTAACCCCAAGGGGTATGAGAGTGCCGGTGGAAGAGGCGGTTTAATTCTCAATATATAAAAACTAAATTTTTGGGGAGGGTTTTTAAATGGGAGATTTAAGGAAAAAATTGACCAACAATTTTCTCAGTATGATGCGACTGATTAAGTAGTCAATTTAGAGGGGAAACAAGCTGGGATCAGGTCCCACAAGTTCAACCTAACTGGCGAATTGTTTGGGAATGGGGAACAGATAATTTAACTGGGAACTGACATCAAAGAATTAGGCAGAAGGCTGAGTTGCTGATGGTTTGACCTCAAATGTCTGAACCAAGGCTTGACTGCATTTCCAATGGTTGGTGCAACAGCGTTTAGCCTGACAAGCAGCAGGAATCCCCAAGGCCACCCCACATAGGGGTGGGCCCATTTGGTTGGGAACAGATTTGGGACATCCAACCTGCCCATTTTCAGTTTCTGGGCTATTCATTCAGTCAGTAGCATTGCATCAGGCACAATGCCCAATTTGCTGGCGGGGAGCTTCAAACCCTTGTTGATGGTGTCCGATGCTGTTACCTGCTTGTTGAAGATGATCCCCAACGATTTTGGGAGGGGAGTGACTTTTTCAATCGTTGAGTTAACTGAATCACAAATGTTGGGCATTCCAGCCAATAGATTGGTCTTCATACCTTTTTGACCATTTGAAATCCAAGCATCAGGCTGATTGCCGCTTGAATTAGTTCCAATCAAATTCATTTTGATGATCTCAGTGCAGATTTCACTGATTCCCCATAACAGTTCTGCTGAGGTGAGTGTGGGTACTGGAAGCAGGATCTGAAATGGGAGAGCTGTTACCCAGCACTCATCTACCATGTGAGTGAGATTGCCCTGAGTAATGAGGGGTACCGCCATACTCTTCAGTGCCTTCTTTCTCAGGAACAGGAAAATGGCCAATCAACGCCCAGAGGACATTCCCCGGGACTTACATTACCCATTCCTTTTTCCAAGGGAAGGACCCCACCACTAGGAAACTGCCTGAGAGCCACATTCTTGTGCGCCTTGGGTAACTTGATCGCCATCACCATCACAGTTTTTTGTGGCAAGGGCGGGGAGCATTGGGGTGGGTTTCTAAAATGCTTTGACCAATTCCATACAGTTCACACAATTGCATGCCTTGACCCAACTGTCAAGAGAGTGTCTGTAACTCTCTCGTTCCCAGAAAGGTGATGTGGGATGCAAACCCACATTGCTAGGGAACTAGCCATTAAGAAAAAGGGAAAGAAGACACCTCAAATGGTGCCTGTGCAAAAGGTACCCCAGGCAAGGGTGTAGAGCGCAACATATAGTACCAGGTAAATGAGGAACATAATGGCTTGAGTGGACCCCAGCGGGGAGTCCATAATCAAGTGTAACTTGGCGTCAGGGGGCTTGGGTGCCTCATTCTGGAGGGGACCTGGGCGGCCCAAGGGAGCACCTGGGATTTTGGTAAATTGCGATAAAAGGTAGTGGCCCACATAGTTGGAGACCTCCCCAAAGAGGTCCGCCACCAAGTTAGCCCAAGGAACCATAAGTAAAACGTAAAAAACGGGTATTTTTATTTAAGAAAGTTGACCAACGAGGAATGTTGGTCACAAAAAACAGATTTAAAGTGGGTCATGGAAATTCAGGTTCTGTGGAAGTGCGCCCAAGCCTTGACGCTCCAATAAACAGATGCTTCCATCTGTATTTGTAAAATACACCAAAAGTGCCTTCACTCAAGTAATCAATTGAAGCCATATTTTACCCAAACTTAAAATTTCATAACTTGAATGGGATTCGAACCCTTGCTCTCCAATTAACTGAATTGAACCATCTTCATTTGTAACATACATCATTCATTTCAGTGCCTGGGCCGAGACAAGAGGCTAGGCATTTTGCACCCCATTAGTATCAACCTGGGCATGCTTGGCTTGCACCCAGCGTTGGTCTAAGGTGTGTTTCAGGTCAGGAAGAGCCTGAAGTTTCACCTTCTGGGCCTCCTGTCGTCCAGCCTTATCTCTAGCATCAGTTCCCACTATTATGTTTCTCAACCATGACACTAACTGTTCTCATAAGCGGGATAACCTTTCCAAGCTATGAGATATTGAACAGACTGGCGGGACTTGCGGGATGCTAGGATGTTCTCCACCTCAGCTTCTTCTGCATCCTCAATGATGATCAGTTCAGGTTCCACAGGGACCGTACCCTTGAAAGGTGACAGCTGGGAGATGTGAAGGATGGGATGCTGTTTCCAGTGAGCCAGAAGCTTCAACTGGAACGCACCATTGCCCAAGACCTCTTCCACCAAATGGGGGCTGGAACACTTACTTGCAAATTTATGAGAAGGCGCTTGAATACATAAATGGCAGGTATTGAGCATAACATAGGAGCCCACTGATATATTGTGACCCAGGAGCCACTTATGATCCATGAACCCCTTGTAGTCATCAATAGCTTTGGTGAGGTGTTCCCGCACCAGGGATTGAGTTGACCTAATATGTTCAGCGTGATCTGCGGCAGCTTGGACCTCAGGCCACAAGCAAGGTCCAACCAAAAATGAAGGATTGTAACCCAACATCGCTTTGTAGGGCGAAAATCCTGTAGATGCATGCGTTCCATTGTTATAAGCAAATTGAGCGAGGGGAAGGTCGTTAGCCAAGGTCCTGTGTGGCTGCAGCATAGCAACGCAGGTATTGTTTGAGGACTTGGTTGACTCGCTCAGTATGTCCATCAGACTGGGGATGGTACGCTGTAGAATGGCAGGGGGATATTTTAAGGATAGATAGGAGTTTACTCCAAAACCGCGCCGTGAACTGTGAAACACAGTTGCTAATAATCTCCTGTGGGGACCAAACATCAAGAACACACAACACAAAAAAGGTGGGCAGTTTCCTCCGACATAATTGTGGAATGGCAAAGAATAAAGAGGGAAAATTTTGTGAAACGATCCACCACCACCATCACTGCTGTGAACCCATTAGAGCAGGGGAGTTCAACAATAAATTCCATGGACACTGACATCCATGGACCCTCCGCCTGCTGTAAGGGGTGTAAAAGACTGTTTCTACTGGAGCAGTCTGATTTAGCCTGAGCACAAGTAACACAGTTGGCGATCCAGGTCAGAACTTCTTTTATCAAACCCACCCAATTGTAGGTCCATTTGATCAAATTGATGCATTTCTTAGTACTAGGATGACCAACCGTGGGGAGATCATGATTTGCGCGGAATACCATAGTTCAGAAGGAAGGGAGAACCCAAATGTGAGACTGAAAATAAATAAGACCCTCAATCAATGAGTATAGGGAGTGTTTATGCTTCTGGTGAGATAACTGCTCGACCAGCTCCACGCCCTCAGGGCAGTCCATTTGACTGGCTAAGACCTGAACAACTAATGGAGCGTTGGTGGCCAGAGTGATGGAAGAAACGACAGGAGGGACAATTGTCAGGATTTAGGTGGTAGGAATCACAGTAATGAGATACACTTCCTCTGGATCCGTGGAACAGTGGGTGGGGCTGTGGCTGAGAAAATTGGTGAATACATTGAGCACACCTTTTACGAATTTGTATTTGAAGTTAAAACTGCACAGGTCCTGATAGTTTTGGGCTTGCTGATGAGCCAATTTTTGGGGTATACAAAACTACAAAAGGGCCTGGTGATCCATGCGAATTGTTAATTAATGTTGGGCACCCTGTAACAGGTACCTCCATTGAGTTAAGGCCCATGCAACGGCTGCCAACTCCTTGTCATAAATAGCCCAAGACTGCTCCATAAAGGTGAACTTTTGGGAAAAGTAGGCGACTGGGTGTTCCAAGCCATCATGCTCCTGGAGCAACACTGCCCCACGGCTACCAATGAAGCATCACATGCAACAATATATGGCTTGGTGGGATCAGCGTGTTTCAAGATGGGAGGGGATACAAACACCTCTTTAATCAATTTAAATGCCTGTTGGCATTTGGCCATCCAACTGAAATGGTATTTTTCCCTGTAAGGGGGTGGAGTGGGGCAGCAAGCTGGGAAAGTGCTGGGGGAGAACTTTTTAAGAAAATGATGGTTCCCAAGAAACTCCGTAGTTGTTTCTGGGTAGTTGAGGTTGGCCATTCCTGGATAGGATTCAACTTATTGGGAAGGATTGCGTAACCATCTTTAAGGACAAGGTTCCCAAGAAAGGTAACCTCCTCCTTATAGAACTCACACTTGGAAGGCTTGATGAACAAGCCTGCCTTATGTAAGGCGGACACAACTGCTTCCAGGTCAGTAGCGTATTTTTTGGGAGTCAGGGAGTGAACCAGAATGTCATTGATATATGCAACTGCACAGGTAAACCGGAGGTCACCCAGTACATTATTGATCATGCATTGAAACATAGCGGGAGCGTTCTTCAGCCCAAAGGGCATCACTCAGAATTGGAAAATGCCCCGCTTCATATGTATGCTGTTAACCATTCTTTCCCTTTCATTATCCAAATCTGGTTGAATGCATTAACAAGATCCAGCTTAGAAAACACCCAAGATTTGGCAATTGCTTGGCTTATTGTCTGTTCTAAAGGAAGGGGTTAGGAATTAGAGACTGTGATTTTATATTAAGTGTCCATAGTTCACACAGGGGCGGAGAGAACCATCAGCTTTTTTAGCGAAGATGATGGGAGACATGACTAGCCGGGTTCCTTGAACAACCACCCTTTCTTCAACATATCATCCAACCAGGTAATGAGCGCAGCCTCCTCCTCTGCTGTGTGGGGATACAACGGGCAGTTGATATTCACCAAATCCACCGTCATACAAAAACCATAGTCAAATCTAGTGTGGGGGGCAAACAATCCACCTTTTCAGAATCGAAAATGCTTTGATAGCACATTAAACTTTCTGGAAAATTGGATGGTATGCCTGTAGGGGAGACGAGGGACGTAATAGAACTGCGGCCTTGGGCTTTCTTAAGAGTGTTAATTAGGGGGAATTCACCCTCCAGTTGATCATTAGTGAACGACAGGATGTTAGACTCCAGGTGGATCTTGACATGTCGCCAGCGCCACCATCCCACTCCTAAGATCACTGTAAACTTCAAGTTCAGCATGGCAGAAAAGTGGTCACAGAAGCTGAACTGGTATATTGAAAATGTGACCGGTCAGCATATCAGGTATGAGTTATGGGAGGCTGATGACATAACCATCACTGAAGTCAGCATATCAGGTATGAGTTTTGGGAGGCTGATGACATAACCATCACTGAAGGACCTGCATCCAGGGCAAGATACAATTTCTGGGCCAGTTCTACATTCATAAAATTGCCCGCAGCTCCAGTGTCCACCAGTGCCTCAAAGGAGATGTGATGGGACCCAACACTAATCTTCATGGGTACTAAGGATTAAGCAGAGTTCTCTTTATTGGTGGTTGTGGATGAATCCAGTGATAACAAAGAGATGGTAGTAAGGTCAGGGGAAACCACTAGGCTTTTGTGGGGGGTAAACTCGTTGCAAGTCAGGATGTCAGATTGTGCTGACATGGGCCAAATAGCTGCGGCAACTATGGGGTATGGGTTTGAAGTTTTGAGTGGGACTGGACTATTGAAGGCAGAGGAAATCTTCTTCACAACATGGTTCAGTTGAAAAGAAAAGACCATTGCTGAGCCAATATACATGAGAAAGGCGGAAATGGCAAAGAATAATGGTTGGTCAATTATGTCAGGCAAACAGCAAGTAAGAATTAGACTGTCCTGCCATCTAAGATGCCAGAGCACCTGAATGGCAAACCAGAATGCCCAAGGCACTGCTTCTGGTATGATGAATATGAAACTGGAAGGGAGTTTCACCAATATCAGCTGGTGAGCCAGAATTTTGTACAGGCACAAAATAAAATACCAGATGAACATGGCCGTTAACCCTGAGGGGTATGAGAGTGCCGGCGGAAGAGGAGGTTTAATTCTCAACATATAAAAACAAAATTTTTGGGGAAGGTTTTTAATGGAATATTTAAGGAAGAAAAATTGATCAACAATTTTCTCAGTGCAATGTGACTGATTAAATAGTAGTCAATTTAGAGGGTAAACAAGCTGGGATCAGGTCCCACAAGTTCAACCTAACTGGCGAATTGTTTGGGAATGGGGAACAAATAATTTAACTAGGAACTAACATCAAAGGTTTTGGCGGCAGGCTGAGTTACTGTTGGTTTGACCTCAAACATCCAAACTAAGGCTCAACTGTGTTTCTGACGGTTGGCGTGACAGCGTTTAGCCCAATGAGCAGCAGGAATCCCCCAAAGCCACCCCACATAGGGGTGGGCCCATTAGGTTGGGAACAGGTTTGGGACATCCAACCCACCCATGCTAATTCACTGGGCTGTTCATTTGGTTAGTAGCATTGCATCAGGCGCAACACCTGATTTGCCAGTGGGGAGCTTCTAACCCTTGTTGATGGTGTCCAATGCTGTTACCTGCCCATTGGGGATGATCTCCAACGATTTTGGGAGGGGAGTGACTTTTTCAATCGTTGAGTTAACTGAATCACAAATGTTGGGCATTCCAGCCAATAGATTGGTCTTCATACCTCTATGATGATTTGAAATTTGAGCATCAGGCTGATTGCCACTCAAATTAGTTCTATTGATTTCATTTCGATGATCTTGATGCAGATTTCACTGATTCCCCATAGCAGTTCTGCCAAGGTGAGTGTGGGTACTGGAAGTGGGATCCAAAGTGGGAGAGCTGTTACCCAACGCTCGTCTACCATGTGAGTGAGATCGCCCTGAGTAACAAGGGGTACAGCCATCCTCTTTGGTGCCTTTTTGCTCAGGTACGGGAAAATGGCCCAATCAATGCCCAGAGGATGTTCCCTGGGACTTACACTGATGCTAAAGTTGAGCAAATAAAATCATTATTTGTTTGTTCACAGGGTGCATCAACAGGTGAATCAGAGAGTCAATTTCTTGCATACATAAAACTTTTTTTTTATATTTCCAAGAATGCTCAACCTTGTTGAAGCCTTGAAAATTTACATAACAAGGGCTATTCCAGTGAGCAATGAAACTCTCTCACCCTCTGCTGACAACAGAGGGGTAATTTCTGAACCTTATAACAATAGCTATATTTGGCATTATTAGCACCAAATATAAATGCCAAGAGTATAGGCAGATTTGTGAAAGATATTACTTTTGTTATATGACCATAAAATTACATACAGTGTTTGGGAATTGGGGAGGCTATAGTAGGACTTAATAATAGCATATCAAGTTTTTCCCATAATGCAATTGTGCATTTGTTGCTTGGTTTTAGACCCAGCAAAGTTTAATTTATTGATCCCCTGAGAACTTCTGGGCTTCTTTCATAAAATTTTATGGAGCTCTGGCCAGCTTTTTAAATGCGTGGCTGCTGCTCTTAAAGCTCATGTTGTTCTTTTGATCCTTGTAACTCTTATGGTTTCATGGGCACATTGGTAAACTCAAACATGAATTTTAAAAATTTATTTTTCTTCCCATTTTAGTAATATTAACATATATCAGCTTTTTACAAATGAGGAAACTCTATTTAGATGAGGTTTTTGTTTTTTTATTGGCAGTTGACCCCAAGGGTATAAAAGTGGTTCTTACAAGGTGTTATCTGCAATGTCATGCATGATGAAATTAGCATGTGGGTGTTGTATTTCAAATACACAGGTCAATACAAAAAACAAAACCTGATACTGTTTAATTACAGCAACCTGGTTTTAAAACTTAACCAAAGGAAATATTATTTTCAGAAATAGGGTTTTATTAATAAAAAATAAAGGAGCACACTATTTTATCTAATATTGCTAATGGCTCTGAGGCTCGCTATACTAAAATTAACAGTGAACTAAAACTAGCTACTAAGGAAAGAAAACCTGTCATACAGATAATAATTTTTTTAGCTAGGTTCTTTTCTACCAGAGTTTTCATAGGTGCGTTTCTTGTTTAATAAGCAGCACTTAATATTTATAGACTACAGGCTTGATAATTAAGTTAGGCAAGAAAGCTATGAATAGGGATTTGATATTCATAATAAGATCAAAGTGATGGTTGTAATTGAATTGCACCAGATGGTCATAATACATATAGGGACCCACATTACTAATATTTTATGCCAGCGTAAGAGTACAAAAGACTAGTAAGATTAAACTAAATAGCAGAAGGGATTGCTCCAGCGGGGTTAAGAATTTAATTTATTACTCTAATTATTTATAACTAATGAGCCAATGTAAAACTAACAAAAGTAAATAAATACAACTTCAGCAACTCCCTATAAAGTTATGGGCCATGTGCTGAAGTACTCATAACTGATCAAATACTATACCTAAATACTAGTTGAAAATATTCATTAAATATATATTAAATAAAAATATGTTTTGATATGACAATTAAAACAATGTGCATAGTTATATCTGCCTGTATTTATACTTGTAGGTCCTCTGACTTCATGCTGACTGGCTGGTAAATTATTTTGGTGGCCAGGGGGTATATAAATGCCTCAGTTAGTAATTTTTAGTCTCTTTGAAGCGTATAAAAGGACTTTAAATTTTGAAAATCAAACTCTGATGACCATGTTAGTTTGGACAATCTTTGTTCTTTCTGTCTAAAACATCAATACTTAAATTGCTATTATACTGGGGTTTTTAATGAGGGGTTTTTCCATAGTGTTATAAAATTGGCAGTATTCCATAGATATGCCAACAGATTTTGCACAGGGTTTGACACACTGAGCAATCAGGACCAACAATATGATTATTGTTGCCCTTGAAACAACATAATAAACTTTTATCAAATAAACATGGAGCACTTGCTCCCACAGCCTCTTTTATTAAGTATTCTTAATACCGCGGATTCTTCTTATTCCGATTACTCTTAACTTACTTAACAACCCCCTTCCTGATCATCTCATCTCGCTTATATTTTAGTGACTTTGAATGCTATGGCTTCTATGGCTTAGTAATTTAATTTGTCATATCTCATTGGCTCCATCAATTCTTCATTCGTTAATTTCAAGATTGCCTAATTCAAGGAGATTTCCCAATAACCCAACATCGCCTCATCTCAAGGCGCTCAAATAATTATTACTTGTATTGAACTTGGCAGATCCTACCCATTCCGCTATAATGACTTAGGGCTCATCATCCAGTCATATCAGAATCACGACATTACCTTCCCTCTGACTGGATGCTAAGGCTCCTATTGCTTATATGCTCAGA
The DNA here is from genome assembly GCA_022478985.1 of Massospora cicadina. Lineage (NCBI taxonomy): Eukaryota > Fungi > Entomophthoromycota > Entomophthoromycetes > Entomophthorales > Entomophthoraceae > Massospora > Massospora cicadina. Next base: position 1,018 of record JAKSZP010005833.1, on the reverse strand, counting down.
GGAACTTCACATGCACTCAGTTGATGATCTGACCGCTAGTGGGGTCCTTGATAATATATGCATCCACACCTGTCTTTTCAATGACTTCAAATGGCCCAATCCAGATACTGGCCAACTTGTGTTTCCGGCTAAACCCATGTTGGTCATGGAAGAGAACCATATCACCTTCCTTGAACTGCGCCAACCTGCTATGACGTACCTGATCAGCAGCCTGCTTCCTGATCTTCTTGGCTAAGCTGAAGGAATATGCTTCAGTCCGCAATTTGATCAGAATGTTTGCAAGGTTAGTCAAATAATGGTGAGGTTCCATTCCACTGGTGTCTTCCACACACAAATAAAGTAATGCTGGAAGAGCTGGGTGTCAGCCATATAGTAGTTGGAAGGGACTCTTCCACATGGCAGAATGGTAACTGATGTTATAAGCGAACACAGCAGTGGAAAGAAGGGAGGTCCAATTGGATGGTAAATCCATTACTAATTTTTGTAGGATATTCACCAGAGTCCTATTCACTCATTCGGCCATTCCATTAGATTTGGGGTAGTATGGGGTCATTAGAACCCCGCGGATACCCATAAGCTCATTCAGTTTGGGGAGGATGTGCGAGGTGAAGTTAGTTTCTTTGTCAGTGTGATAAACTGAGGGCATCCATGTCACTGAATAAGACACTCCATCACAGACTTGGCCACTGTAACTGCCCCCAAATCTTGTATTGCCCTTGCTTCAACCCACCAGGTCAAGTTGTCAATAGCCACAAGAATTTACTTACTTTAGTTAGCTCATGTTGGCAAGGGACCAACAATATCCAGGGAAACAGTATGCCAAGCAAAGTGTGGTTTCACTACCTGATATGAAGTCTTACGGCGGAATGGCTTCTCCACTTGGCACTGATGGCAACAGGAAATGGTTTCGAGCACATCAAAGTTTATACTTTCCCAATAGTATGAGGGCGCAACAACTCCATTGTCTTATGAACCCCACCATGTCTGACTGCCTTATGAGTGCTCATAATAATTTCCG